>CALYLW010001035.1:0-17959 GCA_944989445.1 Ampullaceana balthica | reverse complement strand
ATTGTACTAGAATGTATAGTTTTATTTTAATAATTTCCTTTCTTTTACATTTGGACATTGTTGTATTTTAAGTTAAATTTAATATTTAATTCTATAAAAGTATCAACTATGTTAGTATTTTAAACAGTTTATTTTATTGAATACCATTTTATTGTGCTTAATTTCATAAGACAAAATAAGAAAGTAAAAATGAATTATTTGACTGTTTTATATTATTATTGTTGTGTGTGTTTATGTTTATTTATACATGTATTTACAAAAACGGAAATGTTTGTTGATATGAAAACATGTGGTTGGTGTGGTCATATGCGGGTTTGGGGTGTACATTATTGTGGTGTGTGGTAACATGTGGATGATATATCAATTTCTGGTTGAACACGTTTTTTCGGTACATCAGTGTTGACAAACATGTACTGTGATTGTTTTAGTGTGAGATATTTATTCAAATCAATCTTCTTATATCATCGATGAATGTGTCATCATATGGGGGAACTTATAAATGTGACTTCATAGTGCGGTTATAGAAAAGCATATGTCTTAATCCTAGTGGTTATTAATTTTACATTATGTGCAATAAATCTAAAAGTGTCTGACACTGGTTGTGGTTTAATATTGAGGCTAATGGATACCCAAATTTATTATTGAAATAAAAACGTTATATGTGTTTAAAACCGAAAAAGCGACGAAGTCAAAATAAAATACAAACAAAGTTTACATGTATATACATCTGTAACATGAGACATAGATCTGTACAAAAAGTGTTATTTAATAAAGTCTATCACTACACTGATCTGATGAACTTTTAAAAACGTGTTAATATTAAACTAATGAAACAAAAGAAGACTTTATAAACATGTATTTATGCTATGAGCTACAAGTGTCGAAACGATAATAAACAAATTACTTCAAATGTAACATTAGTGGTGCTTGAACGCCTCAATAAAAAATAAATTGGTGCTTCTAGTTTTAACATTAGCTGTAACAGTTATCTAGTTTTATCATTAGCTGTAACAGTTATCTAGTTTTATCATTAGCTGTAACAGTTAGCTAGTTTTAACATAAGCTGTAACAGTTATCTAGTTTTAACATTAGCTGTAACAGTTATCTAGTTTTAACATTAGCTGTAACAGTTATCTAGTTTTAAAATTAGCTGTAAAAGTTGTCGAGTTTTAACATTAGCTGTAACATTTAGCTAGTTTTAAATTTAGCTCTAACATTTATCTAGTTTTAACATTAGCTGTAAGCGTTATCTAGTTTTAACATTAGCTGTAACACTTATCTAGTTTTAACATTAGCTGTAAGCGTTATCTAGTTTTAACATTAGCTGTAACAGTTATCTAGTTTTAACATTAGCTGTAACAGTTATCTAATTTTAAAATTAGCTGTAAAAGTTGTCTAGTTTTAACATTAGCTGTAACATTTAGCTAGTTTTAAATTTAGCTCTAACATTTATCTAGTTTTAACATTAGCTGTAACCGTTATCTAGTTTTAACATTAGCTGTAACACTTATCTAAATTTAAAATTAGCTGTAATAGTTATCTAGTTTTAACATTAGCTGTAACAGTTATCTAGTTTTAACATTAGCTGTAACAGTTATCTCGCTTACATTTGACTATATATCATAAAAATACAAAACTACATTTGAAAAACTCAATTGTAAGTCTAACATATGTAGACAATTTTATAATACATTTACACTTATCTAAAAAAATACATGAACGTTAACAACGTCATACGTTATAAAAATATCTTTATAAAACGTACAAAAAACGTAACACCATAATGGTATCACTAACTAAAAAACAGAACGATATAAAACAGAGTGGAAACTAGTAATGATACATTAGACAATAAATTCAAATTGGAAAATACAACACTTACAACACATACACATTTTATTATAACACTTTGATAGACATAGGGATGAAAT
Organism: Ampullaceana balthica; assembly: GCA_944989445.1. Taxonomy (NCBI): domain Eukaryota; kingdom Metazoa; phylum Mollusca; class Gastropoda; family Lymnaeidae; genus Ampullaceana; species Ampullaceana balthica. The sequence goes on along the minus strand of CALYLW010001035.1, from coordinate 16,028 downwards.
ATACATTTCTTTTTTATAATGCAAGAATTGCTCGTTCTTCCCGTCTTGCATAACTTATTTATATAAACCATAAAAACCAGCACGTTAACAAAATTCTAACTTTTATAAAATGCAAGTTTCAACACAAAAAGACGTCATTGTATTGCATACGTCTTAATAAGACAGAATCTCTCCTGGCATTTTTTCTGTCCACATCCAGTCTATCTCTTTTATCTTATTCCTAGTTTATACTTTATAGTTTCTCATCTCATTGGCTATTTGTGTTGTTTTACCAGTCTCATGCATCGTGTGTACATTCCATGCTCCAATGACGGTGGTGGTCCTGGTAGAGATGATGGACGTCGGCGTAATAGCTTCAAGTTTCTGACTTTCACTTCTTGACGTCATATATTTCTATGTATAAATAATAGCTTCAAGTTTCTGACTTTCACTGCCTTGAAAGAAGTGTATGGCCCCACGCCCTCAGGATCAAACCCCCTCCTCAGTGCAGACGGTAACACTCTCATCACAGACAAAGAGAAGATCTTGAAGAGGTGGGCGGAACATTTCCAAAGTGTTATAAATCGCCCTTCGACAATCAACGAAGAAGCCATCAATCGTCACCCCCAAGTGCCCACAAACAAAGCACTGGATGACCCCCCAACTTTGCTCGAGACACAGAAAGCAATGTATCTTCTCTCCAGTGGCAAAGCACCTGGTTCTGACGCCATACCAGCTGAGGTCTACAAGGAGGGAGGAACAGCCCTGACTGAAAGGCTCCACCATCTGTTTCTCTTAATATGGCAGCAAGAGACGATACCGCAGGACTTCAAAGATGCTTTAATCATACATCTTTATAAACAAAAGGAAGTAGACAGGTTTGTGACAACCTCAGAGGCATGTTCCTGCTTTCTATTGCAGGAAAAATCATTGCCAGAATCCTGTTCAACCGCCTCACTGGAGACCTTGACCAAGGTCTCCTCCCTGAAAGTCAGTGTGGATTCCGAAAAGAGCGAGGGACCATCGACATGGTGTTCGCTGCCAGACAGCTGCAAGAGAAATGTCAGGAGCATGTGGCGATATTTATGAAATCTTAGGTGGCTTGTTGTCTAGGGGCATATATATATATATATATATATATAATATATATATATATATATATATATGTTTAAGTTGATCTCGCTCACAAGGTATACTTTAGTGATCTGCTCGCATACGATAATCAACAAACTAAAAGGTTGAATTTTAACACAATTTAATTTATTATACACTTTGTACAATGATGGGATTGCTGCAAGGCAATGTCCCCTTCACATAACATTAATCATCATTAGGCTAAGCTTGCAATTAACTTTATGTTAATGGTGGGTACTTATAGTTGCACTGTGTGCTGTGGGTCGTCTCGTCTACTCCGGGTTCCCTCTGTAGCTGGGGCGGGTAGGGGTGCCTCACGAGCTCCACGGGCTGTGCTTAGTACTGATGTTGGCTGCAGGTGTTCTTGCCCCACCCGTGTCCTCTGTAAGGGGCGGGATGGTTGGTTCTGCAAGTCCTTCCTGGCCGATGCGGTTCACTGGCTTTGATAACACTGGGGTCAACTCTGGGTCACCTTGCCCTACGCCGTATTCCCTCGGTTGATGGGGCGGACGCAGTTGGTACTGCAAGGTCGTTCCTCTGGCTGGCGTGTTGAGTAAGTAGGTCACTTGGGCGTGCTCCTGATACTCGATGCTTGGGGTGTGTTGGCTATCTCGTCTCGGGTTAAGACGGCATTAACTTTCACAGGGATGTGTGATAAGTTAGCTTTCGCACTCACGTGTGTGATGTGCGAGCTTCGGGGCACAGCTATGTGTGGCAACCGGCTTCGATTGGTACGGTGTGTGACCAATCGGGTATGACGACAAGTCAGCCTGGGCAGGACTGTGGACAGGAGTGCGTGTTGCCTCTCTGCACAGGTCCGGTATCCAGGAACCAGACTAAAACAGAAAAGAAAACTAGGGTAGTTTCTCTAATTTAGTCTGTCTATATTCCACCTTCCGACAACCAAGCCTTCAGAGCAAGGTGCCAAAAGGGGATTACATATATTCATATACAATGTGAATTATTAATTTAATAATAGGGGGGGGGGCTTAGACTAGGTCTAAGTCTTAAACCACGGATGCAGACCTAGCTGGCTGACACCCGGGCACATGGTTCAACATACATAAATACATTAAATGCATCTTATTTTGTGAAAATCTAGCTCAAACCATCCATTCGATGGAGAGCGTGGGTAATCACACAGTTAAATAACAACATGGAATGTTCACGTGTCCCACGTGGTCCCGCACGGCGAGCTGTCGACCGTGGGGCTTAAACATTTCAACAATTTTACAACCGGAAAATTCAATGGTTCATATATAAGCATTTACATGTAATGCATACTATACAAATACGGCAAATAAAGCTAGAGCTCACTCTTACCAGATTTCTGGGTTTGGATGGACTTGTCGGCTCTCTCGACCAAGGATGGGCACAGATTGAATCCTGATGCGAATACTACACTTCGTTGTTCTAATGCTGTGGTCGTTGGCCGGAAAAAGAGAACGAGATCCAGGGGCGCGCTTGTATTTATACCCTGAGGGGCGGTTTGGTCCAGTTTTGTCCGATTGGCCTCTAATTATTCCCCATCTCACAAAGAGGTTGGACTCTTTCACCTGACATCCTTGCATATTTAATTGGGTTCCGTTGACACAGGCGAGCTAATCAAGAGTGTGTGAGTTATTCCCCCTTGTTTCACCCGTAGGCTGGGTAGCAGATATTTGAGTCAACACAAATTTCGTCACAGAGCAGAGCTTCAATCTGTTCTCCACCTATGTTGACCTGACCAAGGCTTTTGACACCGTTGGCAGAGAGGGTCTGTTGAAGATCATGGCCAAATACGGTTGTCTAGGGAAATTCATCGTCTTGGTGAAACAATTCCACGAGGGCATGCAGGCCAGAGTCCAGGACAGCGGAGAGTCTTCTGATACTTTCACAGTCACAAACGGGGTCAAGCAGGGCTGCGTCCTGGCACCAACACTGTTTAGCCTCATGTTTTCCGCCATGCTGACAGAGGCCTTCAGAGACGAGGATGTTGGTGTCAACCTGAGGTACCGCACAGATGGCAAACTGTTCAACCTTCGGAGGCTCCATGCAAAAACCAAGGTTATGACAGACATCATCAGAGACCTCCTGTTTGCTGATGACAGTGCCCTCAACGCTGTCTCAGAAGCCGACATGCAACGCAGCGTTAACCTGTTTTCGTGCGCCTGCACACAATTTGGTCTGACGATCAACACCAAGAAGACTAAAGTCCTCCATCAGCCCAACATCACTGTCAACGGCCAGAGACTCAACATAGTGCAACGGTTCACATACCTAGGAAGCACACTGTCGCAAAATGTCACCATCGATTACGAAGTGAGTGTCAGAATTGCCAGAGCCCAGCTCCACTTTCGGCAGGTTGTCTCCAAATGTCTGGAACAGAAGAGGCATTACCATCCAGACCAAGCTGAAAGTGTACAGGGTGGTGGTGCTCCCCACACTGCTATATGCGTGTGAAACATGGACTGTGTATCAGCGCCATGCTAGGAAGCTTAACCAATTTCATTCAACAAGCCTCAGGAAGATCCTCGGCATAAAGTGGCAGGATAAAATACCAGACACAGTGGTACTGACCAAGGCAGGTCTCCCCAGCATATTGACACTCCTGGTGCAGTCCCAGCTTCGTTGGGCAGGGCACGTGGTCCGAATGCCAGACGAGAGACTGTCAAAGAGACTCTTCTATGGCGAGCTCCAGCATGGCCAGCGGTCCCACGGTGGGCAAAAGAAACGCTTCAAAGACACACTGAAAGCCTCACTGAAAGGGTTTGCCATCAACCCAGACACGTGGGAACGTGCTGCAATGGACCGATCCACCTGGCACATTCTTCCATCCATGAGGATGCCAAGTCATGCGAGGCAAACCGGATCACCTCCGCAGAAAAGAAGAGGCAAGCCTGAAAGGCCCAAGCTGTCAATCTTCCATGAGATGTCCCACTCGTCCCTTGTCCCTTCTGTTCCCGAACCTTCCGTGCAAGGATCGGCCTCATCAGCCATCTGCGCACGCACAAACAAAGCCAGTCCCAGCAACCCTCGGATGACTAGAGTGGTCTTCGTCGAATCCAGGGACAAACAACATATGTATACATTTCACATAGCTTCATCCTTGTTTTTGAACAATAAATAATCATCGACTTTTGCCTTCATTTGTCATCTTGACTGAACAAATAAGCAAGGCTATCAATTATTAACGTTTATTCTCAGTTCTGTCAGATGGGTCATACTCGCCCGCAGGTTTAATTCGGACACCAGTAAGGGGCCATCCATATATTACGTACGCAAGTAGTGGGCGGGGGGATCCTTAAATTTACGGCATTATGCGTATGCATGCGTACGGGGTGGGAGGAGGGTCTCGACTGAATGTGTACGTACGCACAACAAATTTAATTTGCATAATACTAAGAATAGAAACGTAAAAAGCTCTGACTGCAAACGTCATTCGAGACCGACTGAGTCAAGACTGATATGCAATAATGTTTTATAATTTATTTAAAACGAAATTTTGAGATTTTAATAACTTGGAAGTAATGGAAGTAATTAACATTTGATTCAGACCAAACGTTTACACATTATTAATATTTGTCCGTCGGATTTATCTGTCCATTTCTTGAAATTAGATGAAGTTTCTCTTTTGCCCACCGGTGCCTTAGCCGTTATAAACACACAACGGGACGGCGATTTCACGCACCTAGTGGAAATAGGAGAGGGGGATGGGTGTCTACATATTTGAGACGATGTGTGACGTGGGGGAGGGGATGTTAGAGAAATGTGACGTCTGATCAAAACTCGCAACTTTAGATAAAAGATCTACTTAAATATTTGATTTGTTACATTGTCTTTACATGACTTCACACGTGTTACGATATTAGAATGCAGGCCTACACTAAATAAATACTTAAATGACAAAAAAGTGATTTTAAACATGCTCTTTTTCAAATAGAAAATACAGCTTTTATGGGGGGGGGGCGCAAAGCTTTGTGACGTCATATTGGAGAGAAAGGTCTAAGTTTTTGTGACGAAGCGTGGCGAGGGGGGAGGGGGAGTGAAAATTCTGCCAAAATTGCGTGACGTCAATTATGGACGCCCCCTTTTCAAATGCTAAGTTTCAAATAATTTTTTTTTGGGGGGGGGGACATTTTTGAAACGTAATAATGGTAAAGAGGGGGGTCTAACTTTTTGTGACGACGCCTGACGTGGGGGGGGGTCTAACTTTTTGTGACGACGCCTGACGTGGGGGGGTGGTCTAACTTTTGTGACGACGCCTGACGTGTGGGGGTCTAACTTTTTGTGACGACGCCTGACGTGGGGGGGGGGTCTAACTTTTAGTGACGACGCCTGACGTGGGGGGGGTCTAACTTTTAGTGACGACGCGTGACGTGTGGGGGTCTAACTTTTAGTGACGACGCGTGACGTGAGGGGGTCTAACTTTTTGTGACGACGCCTGACGTGGGGGGGTCTAACTTTTAGTGACGACGCGTGACGTGAGGGGGGGGGATGAAAATCGTCTATAATCGCGAGACTACATTATTGGACGGCCCCAAAGCTTTGACCCCAATTTCCACCCCCACAAAAAATCGCATTTTCAAATATTTTAGTGCGAAATTTGATGTGACGTCAAATTTTTTAAACACCCTGTCCCCCTCGTCACAAATGCGTGACCCCTTCCCCCGCCCCCTTTTTAGGCGTTGGACGACATTTATGGACAGCTTCAAAGAGTAAAAGCAATATCTTCTTTCGGACTCCGGCCAAAAAAAGTTTTTCAAAAAAAGGGGGGATGAGCGAATTTGTACGCACGCATGTTCCCGAAAATGTACGGGATGCAATGGGGGGGGGGAGGGGGGTACGAAAATACGAATTTTGTGCGTACGTAATATATATGGAACGTTCGAAAATCTGTTAATTTCAATAAATTTCATAACAAATATATTTATCTATATTTCTCAATATCGTGTAAAATTGAATAGGGAATACAATATTAAAAGTTTAGTAAAACACATTTAGGGCCCACAGCCCCGAGGAAATTGACATTAGGAGTTCAGTGCTCTATAGTAATTTAATATAGGCTCTTAAGTTTTTATATACCAAATTTGGTCAAAATCAAGTTATTTTCTCATTATCTAACAATTAAACCACGGTAATTTTTATATAGCTAATATAAGGAAAAATACATTAAGGGCCCCCCCTGGTAAATTCGGTTCAAGATGTGCATTTTGAAAACCTGTTCATTTAAGTTCAGTTTCATCATGGATATATTTCTCAAGATCGTTAAAACCTGAGTGGGAAATAATATCTTAGAGTATACAAGACATTTGGCCCCCGGCCCATTCGATTTAAAATGTAAATTTCTAAATGCTGTTCATTTTAATTCAGTTTCATCATGGATATATTTCTCAAGATCGTTAAAAATAGAATGGCAAATAATATCTCAAACATATACGAATAAAAGACGTTTGGGGCCTCCGGCCCTGAACAATTGGACATTAGAAGTGCAGTGCCCTTTGTTATATTAATATGGGCCACCAAGTTTTTTTATATAAAAAGTTTGGTTAAGATCCATTCATTTACTCAGTAGCTAACACATAATATATTTTTTATATAGCTCATATAAACAACAAAAAAATAATAATAATTAAAAAAAAATATAAAAAAAATAAAATAAAATAAAAAAACGACATTAAGGGCCCATTTAGTGCAAGATGTCAAGTTAAAAAAAGCTGTTTATTTCAATCAATTTCATAGTGGAAATATTTATCTATATTTCTCAAGATCTTTAATAATTAAATGCGGAACAAAATCTTAAACGTTTTGAAAAAAGACATTTTGGGCCCCCAGCCCCGAAGAAATGGACATTAGAAAATTAGTGCCCTATAGTATTTCAATATTGGCTACCAATTTGTTATATACATATAAAAAATCATATTATGGGCCCCCGGCGCCCCATAAGTGTTAAAATTTGCAAAAACAGTTGCCAGCGACCATCCCAGGAGCTTACTCAAAAGTCTCCCAAAGTTTCATGGCGATCGGATGAATGGTTTAGTCAGCTATAAATGACATGCATACATACAAACATACATACAAACATACATACATATTTTCATTTTACACGCTGTTATCTTATTATTAGTACACGCTTTTATTTAAGTCAAACTGTTTGTATCCGTCAAATCTTGTAACCTAAAATTAAACCACTTCTTATGGACCTATAGATCTCAAAATTTTACCACAGAGAGATCTTGGATGACAATGCATTGTATAATAATTTCAGATCGATCGAATGTACCGTAATTAAGTTAATGCATTTTTAAGTTTATCTCTCTATATGTTTGTGCTTTTATCACTCACATCAAAATGAACCCCAATTCGCCCTAGAGGGATACAAGTAATTTCAATGTGTTAACGTCAGAAGTGGATTGTGGGAAAGAGTTTCTATACTAATAAAAGGCAAAGCCCTCACTCACTCACTCACTGACTCATTCATCACTAATTCTCCAACTTCCCGTGTAGGTAGAAGCATGAAACTTTGGGAAGTTGTCGAGTAGCCTCTCGCGACGAAAATTGGAGTAAAAGAATTTTAAAATAACACTCATGGGGGCCGGGGGCCCAAAAACGTTTTTTTTCCTTATATGGCCTATATAAAATTTGAAAATCACCAATTCTCCTATTTCCCGAGTAGGCAGAAGCATGAAACTTTGGGAAGTTGTTGAGTACAATCCCGCGATGGTAACGGGCGAAAAAATATTTAAATTATCACTTCCTGGGGGCCGGGGGCCCAAATAAAGTTTTTTCCTTATATGAGCTTTATAAAAACTAAAAATCACTAATTCTCCTACTTCCCGTGTAGGTAGAAGCATGAAACACTAGGTGGTTGATAAGCACACCTCCGCGATGGTAACAAGCGAAAAAAATATTTAATATAACACTTAATGGGGTCCGGGGGCCCAAATGTAGTTTTTTTCTTATATAAAAAAACTGACTCATCACTAATTCTCCAACTTCCCGTGTAGGTATTAGCATGAAACTTTGGGAACTTGCTGAGTACACTCTCTCAACGATAATTGGCGAATAAGAATTTTAAACTTCACACTGTTGGGGGCCCGGGGCCCAAAAACGCTTTTTTTCCTTATATGGACTATATAGAATATGAAATAACTAATTTTCTCATTTCTCGAGTAGGCAAAAGCATGAAACTTTGGGAAGTTGTTGAGTAAAAACCAGCGATAGCGACGGGAGGAAAAAAAATTAAATTATCACTTCCTGGGGGCCGGGGGCCCAAATGAAGTTTTTTCCTTAAATGAGCTATACAAAAACTAAAAATTCACAAATTCTCCTATTTCCCGTGTAGGGTAGAAGCATGAAACTTGGGGTTAGTTGTTAAGTACACTTCCACGATGGTAACAGGTAAAAACAATATTTAAATTATCACTTAATGGGGGCCGGGGGCCCAAATGTAGTTTCTTCTTTTATTAAAACAGACTCATCACTAATCTCGGATTTAACGCGTAGGTAGAAGCATGAAACTTGGGGTAGTTGTTAAGTACACTTCCGTGATGGTAACAGGCGGAAAAAATATTTAAATTAACACTTACTGGGGGCCGGGGGCCCAAATGTAGTTTTTTTCTAATATTTAAAACTGAATCGTCACTAATTCTTCAACTTCACGTGTAGATAGAAGCATAAAACTTTAGGAAGTTGTTGAGTAGCCTCTCACGGCGATAATTAGAATAAAAGAATTTTAAAATTCAATTTCATGGGGGCCGGGGGCCCAAAAACGTTATTTTTCCTTATATGGGCTTTATAAAAATTTGAATATCACTAATTCACCCATTTCCCGAGTAGGCAGAAGCATGAAACTTTAGGAAGTTGTTGAGTACAAACCAACGATAGCAACGGGAGAAAAAAAATTAAATTATCACTTCCTGGGGGCCGGGGGCCCAAATGAATTTTTTTCCTTTTATGAGCTATATAAAAACTGAAAATAACAAATTCTCCTATTTCCCGTGTAGGTAGCAGCATGAAACTCTGAGTAGTTGATAAGTACACTAACGCGATGGTAACAAACGAAAAAAATATTTAAATTATCACTTACTGGGGGCCGGGGGCCCAAATGTAGTTTTTTTCTTATATAAAAAACTGACTCATCACTTATTCTACAACTTCTCGCGTAGGTAGAAGCATGAAACCTGGGAAAAGTTGTTAAGTAGCCTCTTGCAACGATACGTGGCGTAAAAGAATTTTAAAATTCACACAAATGGGGGCCGAGGGCCCAAAACCATATTTTTTCCTTATATGGGCTATATTAAATTGAAAAATAACTAATTCTCCTTTTTTGGGAGTGGGCAGAAGCATGAAAGTTTGGGCAGTTGTTGAGTACACTTCCGCGATGTTAACAGTCAAAAAAATATTTAAATTATCAAATACTTAAGGCCGGGGCCCCAAATGAAGTTTTTCCTAAAATGAGCTATATAAAAACAGAAAATCACAAATTCTCATATTTCCCGTGTAGGTAGAAGCATGAAACTGTGAGTAGTTGATAAGTACACTTCCGTGATTGTAACAGGAAAAAAGAATATTTAAATTAACACTTACTGGGGGCCGGGGGCACAAAAGAAATTTTTTTCTAATATTAAAAACTGAATCATCATGAATTCTCCAACTTCACGTGTAGGTAGAAGCATAAAACTTTTGGAAGTTGTTGAGTAGCCTCTCGCGATTCAAAGTGGCGTAAAAGAATTTTAAAATTCACTCTTATTGTGGCCGGGGGCCCAAGTGAAAGTTTTAAAAACACCACTTATTACGGGCTGGGGGCCCGTATGCCATATTTTAACATTAGTTATATAAAAGGTAATTTAAAATGTGGCTACTAGGTAAATGGATGAACAATGGCCAAATTTGATTTTAAAAATAAAATAAAATTATATAGGGTAATGAAATTCTAGCGTCTGTTCCTTTGAGGCCGGGACCCAAAATATTTAAAGGTTTGTTACCTTAAAAATTATTTAAATAAATATAGTCACATTTCTCTATCATGACCTAGATTGAAATCCTCAGACCTTATGAGATATGCACATCCTGCATCCATTTGCACGGGGCCCGTAATGTCATTTTAGTACCCATTTAATTTTACACGACTTTAACAAATATTGACAAACAAGTATATGGATCATGATTCAGACTGAAATCAATTGATGTTTTGAATTGGTGTGAAACGGGTTTTCAACGCTTACTAAAATTCTAACTTCCGCAGCGGAGCGCGGGTATTTTGCTAGTCTATCTATATATATAAAAATCAAAGTATGTATGTATGCATGTCTGTTATAGCTGACTAAACCATTCATCCGATCGCCATGAAACTTTTGGAGACTTTTGAGTACGCTCCCGGGATGGAAATAGGCTACTTTTTTCAAAATTTAACACTCATGGGGCGCCGGGGGCCCATAATGAGAATTTTTTCTTATATGAGCTATATAAAAATTAGTTTAGGGCTTAGCTGCTTGGAAAATGAATGAATCTTGACCAAACTTGGTACATAACAACTTGATAGCCTATATTAAAGTACCATATGGCATTGAACTCCTAATGTCCGTTCCTTCGGGGCCGGGGGCCCAAAATCTTTTTTTTGGTAAGCGTTAAATACTTTATTCCCGTTAGCTGACTAAACCATTCATCCGATCGCCATGAAACTTTTGGAGACTTTTGAGTACGCTCCCGGGATGGAAATAGGCTACTTTTTTTCAAAATGTAACACTCATGGGGCGCCGGGGGCCCATAATGAGAATTTTTTCTTATATGAGCTATATAAAAATTAGTTTAGGGCTTAGCTGCTTGGAAAATGAATGGATCTTGACCAAACTTGGTACATAACAACTTGATAGTCTATATTAAAGTATCATATGGCATTGAACTCCTAATGTCCGTTCCTTCGGGGCCGGGGGCCCAAAATCTTTATTTTTGTAAGCGTTAAATATGTTATTCCCGTTAGCTGACTAAACCATTCATCCGATCGCCATGAAACTTTTGGAGACTTTTGAGTACGCTCACGTGATGGAAATTGGCTACTTTTTTTCAAAATGTAACACTCATGGGGCGCCGGGGGCTAAATAATGAGAATTTTTTCTTATATGAGCTATATAAAAATTAGTTTAAGGCTTAGCTGCTTGGAAAATTAATGGATCTTGACCAAACTTGGTACATAACAACTTGATAGCCTATATTAAAGTACCATATGGCATTGAACTCCTAATGTCCGTTCCTTCGGGGCCGGGGGCCCAAAATCCTTTTTTTTTATTTGTAAGCGTTAAATACTTTATTCCCGTTATGATTTACACGATCTTGAAAAGCATGGACTAATATATCTATCATGATCCAGATTGAAATGAACAGGTATTTTAAAGTTATTCTTTTGCACCGATTGGGCCCGGGGGCCCTTAATGTCGTTTTTGTTAATCTATATATATAAAAATCAATGTATGTCTGTGTGCATGTCCTTTATAGCTGACTAAACCATTCATCCGATCATCATGAAACTTTTGGAGACTGGCAACTTTTTTTCTAAATTTATCACTCATGGGGCGCCGGGGACCCATAATGTCATTTTTTGCTTATATGAGCTATATAAAATATAGTTTCAGCGCTACCTACTGTGTAAATTGATGGATCTTAACCAAACTTTGTATTTAAAAATTTGATAGCCAATATTAAAACACTAAAGGGAACTGAACTCCTAATAGTCATTCCTTCGGGGCTGGGGGCCCAAAAAATTCTTTTTCTTAAACGTTTAAGATTTTATTCACCATTCAATTATTAACAATATTGACAACTAATGACACATGTATCCATTATTATACAGATTGAAATGAACAGGTATTTTGAACTTTATATCTTGCACTGGGGCCCTTAATGTCGTTTTTTGCTTATGTGAGCTTTATAAAAATTAGTTTTTGCGTTAGCTACTGAGTAAATGAATGCATCTTAACCAAAATTTGCATACAAAAATTTAGTAGCCCATATTGACATAATTAAGGTTTCTAAACTTCTAATGTCAATATATTCGGTGCCGGGGGCCCCAAATGTCTTTTCTTCGTATATGTTTAAGATATTTTTCCCCATTCAATTTTTCACGATCTTGAGGAATATATCTATGAGGAAACTGAATTAAATGAACAGGTTTTTGAAATTGACACCTTTCACTAAAGGGGCCCCTAAATGTCGTTTTTTTCCTTATATTAGCTGTATAAAAATTAGTATTCGCGTTAAATACTGAGAAAATTAATGGATCTTGACCCATCTTAATATATAAAAACTTAAGGGTTTATATTTTATTACTATAGGGCACTGAACTCCTAATTTTCATTCCCTTGGGGCAGGGGGCCCAAAATTTCATTTTTAGTAAATGTTCAATATTTTATCGTTCATTCAATATTGAGACATATAAATAAATGTATGTATTTTGAAATTTATTCAAATTAAAATGTCTTTCGCACTTTATTTCTTGCGATAATTATGCCCTGGGGCCCATAATGTAGTTTTTTGCTTATATGAGGTATATAAAAATAAGTTTATGCGTTAGCTACCGAGTAAATGAATGGACCTTAACCAAAATTTGTATACAAAAACTTGGCAGCCGATATTAAAATACTATAAAGCACAGAAATTCAAATTTCCATTCCTTCGGGGCCTGGGGCCCCAAATGTCTTTTCTTCGTATATGTTTGAGATAGTTTTCCCCATTTAATTTTTCACGATCTTAAGGAATATATCTATGAGGAAACTGAATTAAAATGAACAGCATTTTTTTAAATTGAAATCTTTCACCGAATGGGCGCAGGGGCCCCTAAATTTCGTTTTTTATATCAGTATATAGCTATAATATATTACTATAGGGCACTGAACTCCTAATCTCCATTCCCTCGGAGCTGGGGGCCCCAAATGTCATTTTTACTGCACGGTAACAATTTAATTCCCCATTCAATTTTACACGATATTGAGAAATTTAGCTTGAGTACAATGGCAATAAAAAAATTAAATTATCACTCATTTTTTGGCTGGGCCTCTTAATATCGTTTTTCCTTTTGTAAGTTTTTAATTATTAATTTATGTAACAGTTTGCTATTAAACTTGGACTTTTTTTTCTCACTTCCCCGAAGGTTTATGGCATAATTCTTTTAAAAAATACCAATCTTTGGTTTCTTTCAATTTATTCATTTTTAAAGAGATCGTTGCAACGCACGACGGGTCTGCTAGTACACTATAAGATTGTGGAGTTTTGAATGAAGTTCATGTTTAGCTTTACTGGTTCATAGACAAAACGCCCCGGTCAAAGCGGCCCCTGTCAAAACCGCCCCAGTCAAAACAGCCCCTGTCGATACGGCCCCTGTCAAAACGGCCCCGGTCAAAAAGGCCCGGTGAAAACGGCCGTTGTGAAAACGGCCCCATTTTTATTATGATTTTAAATTGTTATAATGTGTTTCACCTTTTTGTTTCGACAACATTTCACACTCAATTTATAGAAAAGAAGAAAGGGGTCTTTTAAAAAAAAATTGGAATACGAATAATGTTATGAGGGTTGAATAAGGTTATTGTTTTATTGTAATTCCAAATTAAAATTGAATGGTATAGTTAGTTGTAGTATTACTACTCCATTCTTCGTTCTTCTAAACTTACACTTAAATGTTTTAGATTTGTTGATGTAATTATGAATACATGCTGCTCATTTTTAAATTTGTTGAAGTGGGTGTAACTTTTCTTTGGCAAATGGGGGACAATAAAGAAAAGTCATATTAAGGGGCCGTCCATAAATGACATCCCGCGTCTAAAAAGGGGGGTAGGGGGGAAAGCATTTGTGACGATGTGTTACGAGGGGGAGAGGGGTGTTTAAGAAGTTTGACGTCACATTAAATACCCCCCAAAAAAAGTTCCACTTAAATATTTGGCTGTTTTCAATTTATTTAGTGACACTTTCAATGACACGTGTTACGATATTAGAGCGCAGACTTACACTAGCTAAATACATAGTTAAATGACGAAAAAGTACTTTGCGACATGCTTATTTTCAATTAGAAAATACGGCTTTAAGTGGGGGGGGGGCGCCCACGCTTTGTGACGTACATTTGGAGGGGAAAGGTCAAAGTTTTTGTGATGAAGTGTGACGAGTGTTACTTCATTTATGGACGGCCCCTAATTATTCTTGTGTGAGTATGACCAATGGGAGTGTTACTTCACTTCATTTATGGACGGCCCCTAATTTTTCTTGTGTGAGTCTAAAGAATGGGAGGGTTACTTCATTTATGGACGGCCCCTAATTATTCTTATGTGAGTCTGACCAATGGGAGCGTTCTTTTTTAATTTTGTTTTGTTTTGTTTTGTTTTGTTTTGTTTTTGTTTTGTTTTTGTTTTGTTTTTGTTTTGTTTTTGTTTTGTTTTTGTTTTGTTTTTGTTTTGTTTTTGTTTTGTTTTTGTTTTGTTTTTGTTTTGTTTTTGTTTTGTTTTTGTTTTGTTTTTGTTTTGTTTTTGTTTTGTTTTTGTTTTGTTTTTGTTTTGTTTTTGTTTTGTTTATTTTTGTTTTGTTTTGTTTTTGTTTTTGTTTTGTTTTTGTTTTGTTTTTGTTTTGTTTTTGTTTTGTTTTGTTTTGTTTTTGTTTTGTTTTTGTTTTGTTTTTGTTTTGTTTTTGTTTTTGTTTTGTTTTTGTTTTGTTTTTGTTTTTGTTTTGTTTTGTTTTGTTTTGTTTTTGTTTTTGTTTTGTTTTTGGTTTTGTTTTGTTTTGTTTTTGTTTTGTTTTTGTTTTGTTTTGTTTTGTTTTGTTTTTGTTTTGTTTTTGTTTTGTTTTTGTTTTGTTTTTGTTTTGTTTTGTTTTGTTTTTGTTTTGTTTTTGTTTTGTTTTTGTTTTGTTTTTGTTTTGTTTTTGTTTTGTTTTTGTTTTGTTTTTGTTTTGTTTTTGTTTTGTTTTTGTTTTGTTTTTGTTTTGTTTTTGTTTTGTTTTTGTTTTGTTTTTGTTTTGTTTTTGTTTTGTTTTTGTTTTGTTTTTGTTTTGTTTTTGTTTTGTTTTTGTTTTGTTTTTGTTTTGTTTTTGTTTTGTTTTTGTTTTGTTTTTGTTTTGTTTTTGTTTTGTTTTTGTTTTGTTTTTGTTTTGTTTTTGTTTTGTTTTTGTTTTGTTTTTGTTTTGTTTTTGTTTTGTTTTTGTTTTGTTTTTGTTTTGTTTTTGTTTTGTTTTTGTTTTGTTTTTGTTTTGTTTTTGTTTTGTTTTTGTTTTGTTTTTGTTTTGTTTTTGTTTTGTTTTTGTTTTGTTTTTGTTTTGTTTTTGTTTTGTTTTTGTTTTGTTTTTGTTTTGTTTTTGTTTTGTTTTTGTTTTGTTTTTGTTTTGTTTTTGTTTTGTTTTTGTTTTGTTTTTGTTTTGTTTTTGTTTTGTTTTTGTTTTGTTTTTGTTTTGTTTTTGTTTTGTTTTTGTTTTGTTTTTGTTTTGTTTTTGTTTTGTTTTTGTTTTGTTTTTGTTTTGTTTTTGTTTTGTTTTTGTTTTTGTTTTGTTTTTGTTTTGTTTTTGTTTTGTTTTTGTTTTGTTTTTGTTTTGTTTTTGTTTTGTTTTTGTTTTGTTTTTGTTTTGTTTTTGTTTTGTTTTTGTTTTGTTTTTGTTTTTGTTTTGTTTTTGTTTTGTTTTTGTTTTGTTTTTGTTTTGTTTTTGTTTTGTTTTTGTTTTGTTTTTGTTTTGTTTTTGTTTTGTTTTTGTTTTGTTTTTGTTTTTGTTTTGTTTTGTTTTTGTTTTGTTTTTGTTTTGTTTTTGTTTTGTTTTTGTTTTGTTTTTGTTTTGTTTTTGTTTTGTTTTTGTTTTGTTTTTGTTTTGTTTTTGTTTTGTTTTTGTTTTTGTTTTTGTTTTGTTTTTGTTTTTGTTTTTGTTTTTGTTTTGTTTTTTGTTTTGTTTTGTTTTTGTTTTGTTTTTGTTTTGTT
>CALYLW010001034.1:232592-291956 GCA_944989445.1 Ampullaceana balthica | reverse complement strand
TTGTACGCCCCAGTTATATCATTTCTATCCAATATTTTTACGCCCCAGTTCTATAATTTGTATCCAATATTTGTACGCCCCAGTTCTATAATTTGTATCCAATATTTGTACGCCCCAATTATATCATTTGTATCAAATATTTGTACGCTCCAGTTTTATAATTTGTATCCAATATTTGTACGCCCTAGTTCTATAATTTGTATCCAATATGTGTACGCCCAAGTTCTATAATTTGTATCCTATTTGTACGCCCAAGTTCTATAATTGTATCCAATTTGTACGCCCCAGTTCTTTAATTTGTATCCAATATTTGTACGCCCCTGTTCTATAATTTGTATGCAATTTGTACACCCCAGTTGTATAATTTGTATCCAATTTGTACGCCCCAGTTCTATAATTTGTATCCAATATTTGTACGCCTCAGTTCTATAATTTGTATCCAATATTTGTACGCCCCAGTTCTATAATTTGTATCCAATATTTGTACGCCCCAGTTCTATAATTTGTATCAAATTTTTGTACGCCCAAAATCTATAATTTGTATACAATATTTGTACGCCCCAGTTCTATAATTTGTATCCAATGTTTGTACGCCCCAGTTCTATAATTTGTATCCAAGATTTGCACGCCCCAGTTCTATAATTTGTATACAATATTTGTACGCCCCATTTCTATAATTTGTATCCAATATTTGTAAGCCCCATTTCTATAATTTATATCCAATATGTGTACGCCTCAGTTCTATAATTTGTATCCAATTTGTATGCCCCAGTTTTATAATTTGTATCCTATTTGTACGCCCTATTTATATCATTTGTATCCAATATTTGTACGCACCAGTACTATAATTTGTATTCAAATATTTGTACGCCCCAGTTCTATAATTTGTATCCAATATTTGTACGCCCCAGTTATATCATTTGTATCCAATATTTGTACGCCCCAGTTTTATAATTTGTATCCAATACTTGTACGCCCCAGTTCTATATTTTTATCCAATATTTGTACGCCCCAGTTTTATAATTTTTATCCAATATTTGTACGCCCCAAGTTCTATAATTTGTATGCAATATTTGTACGCCCCAGTTCTATAATTTGTATCCAATACTTGTACGCCCCAGTTCTATAATTTGGATCCAATATTTGCACGCCCCAGTTCTATAATTTGTATACAATATTTTTACGCGCCAGTTATATAATTTGTATCCAATATTTGTAAGCCCCAGTTCTATAATTTGTATCCAATTTGTACGCCCCAGTTCTATAATTTGTATCCAATTTGTAGCCCCAGTTCTATAATTTATATCCAATATTTGTACGCCCCAGGTCTATAATTTGTATCCAATTTGTAGCCCCAGTTCTATAATTTGTATCCTATTTGTACGCCCCAGTTCTATAATTTGTATCCAATATTTTTACGCCCCAGTTCTATAATTTGTATCCAATATTTGTACGCCCCAGTTCTATAATTTGTATCCAATATTTGTACGCCCCAGTTATATCATTTGTATCAAATATTTGTACGCCCCAGTTTTATAATTTGTATCCAATATTTGTACGCCCTAGTTCTATAATTTGTATCCAATATGTGTACGCCCAAGTTCTATAATTTGTATCCTATTTGTACGCCCAAGTTCTATAATTGTATCCAATTTGTACGCCCCAATTCTTTAATTTGTATCCAATATTTGTACGCCCCTGTTCTATAATTTGTATGCAATTTGTACACCCCAGTTGTATAATTTGTATCTAATTTGTACGCCCCAGTTCTATAATTTGTATCCAATATTTGTACGCCTCAGTTCTATAATTTGTATCCAATATTTGTACGCCCCAGTTCTATAATTTGTATCCAATATGTGTACGCCCCAGTTCTATAATTTGTATCCAATATTTGTACGCCCCAATTCTATCATTTGTATCCAATATTTGTACGCCCCAGTTTTATAATTTATATCCAATATTTGTAAGCCCCAGTTCTATAATTTGTATCCGATTTTTACGTCACAGTTCTATAATTTGTATCCAATTTGTACGCCCAAGTTCTATAATTTGTATCCAATATTTGTACGCCCCAGTTCTATAATTTGTATCCAATTTGTACGCCCCAGTTCTATAATTTGTATCCAATTTGTAGCCCCAGTTCTATAATTTATATCCAATATTTGTACGCCCCAGGTCTATAATTTGTATCCAATTTGTAGCCCCAGTTCTATAATTTGTATCCTATTTGTACGCCCCAGTTATATCATTTCTATCCAATATTTTTACGCCCCAGTTCTATAATTTGTATCCAATATTTGTACGCCCCAGTTCTATAATTTGCATCCAATATTTGTACGCCCCAATTATATCATTTGTATCAAATATTTGTACGCCCCAGTTTTATAATTTGTATCCAATATTTGTACGCCCTAGTTCTATAATTTGTATCCAATATGTGTACGCCCAAGTTCTATAATTTGTATCCTATTTGTACGCCCAAGTTCTATAATTGTATCCAATTTGTACGCCCCAGTTCTTTAATTTGTATACAATATTTTTACGCCCCTGTTCTATAATTTGTATGCAATTTGTACACCCCAGTTGTATAATTTGTATCCAATTTGTACGCCCCAGTTCTATAATTTGTATCCAATATTTGTACGCCTCAGTTCTATAATTTGTATCCAATATTTGTACGCCCCAGTTCTATAATTTGTATCCAATATGTGTACGCCCAAGTTCTATAATTTGTATCCTATTTGTACGCCCAAGTTCTATAATTGTATCCAATTTGTACGCCCCAGTTCTTTAATTTGTATCCAATATTTGTACGCCCCAGTTCTATAATTTGTACAATATTTGTACGCCCCAAGTCTTTAATTTGTATTTTATTTGTACGCCCCAGTTCTATAATTTGTATCCAATATTTGTACGCCCCAGTTCTTTAATTTGTATTTAATTTGTACGTCTCAGTTCTATAAATTTTATCCAATATTTGTACGCCCCAGTTCTTTAATTTGTATTTAATTGTACGCCTTAGTTCTATAATTTGTATCCAATTTGTACGCCCCAGTTCTATAATTTGTATCCAATATTTGTAAGCCCCAATTCTATAATTTGTATCCAATATTTGTACGCCCCAGTTCTATAATTTGTATCCAATATTTGTACGCCCCAGTTCTATAATTTGTATCCAATATTTGTACGCCCCAGTTCTATAATTTGTATCAAATTTTTGTACACCCAAAATCTATAATTTGTATACAATATTTGTACGCCCCAGTTCTATAATTTGTATCCAATGTTTGTACGCCCCAGTTCTATAATTTGTATCCAAGATTTGCACGCCCCAGTTCTATAATTTGTATATAATATTTGTACGCCCCATTTCTATAATTTGTATCCAATATTTGTAAGCCCCATTTCTATAATTTATATCCAATATGTGTACGCCTCAGTTCTATAATTTGTATCCAATTTGTATGCCCCAGTTTTATAATTTGTATCCTATTTGTACGCCCTATTTATATCATTTGTATCCAATATTTGTACGCACCAGTACTATAATTTGTATTCAAATATTTGTACGCCCCAGTTCTATAATTTGTATCCAATATTTGTACGCCCCAGTTATATCATTTGTATCCAATATTTGTACGCCCCAGTTCTATAATTTGTATGCAATATTTGTACGCCCCAGTTTTATAATTTGTATCCAATACTTGTACGCCCCAGTTCTATATTTTTATCCAATATTTGTACGCCCCAGTTTTATAATTTTTATCCAATATTTGTACGCCCCAGTTCTATAATTTGTATGCAATATTTGTACGCCCCAGTTCTATAATTTGTATCCAATACTTGTACGCCCCAGTTCTATAATTTGTATCCAATATTTGTACGCCCCAGTTCTATAATTTGTATCCAATGTTTGTACGCCCCAGTTCTATAATTTGTATCCAATATTTGCACGCCCCAGTTCTATAATTTGTATACAATATTTTTACGCGCCAGTTCTATAATTTGTATCCAATATTTGTAAGCCCCAGTTCTATAATTTGTATCCAATTTGTACGCCCCAGTTCTATAATTTGTACCCAATTTGTAGCCCCAGTTCTATAATTTGTATCCAATATTTGTACGCCCCAGTTCTTTAATTTGTATTTAATTTGTACGTCTCAGTTCTATAAATTTTATCCAATATTTGTACGCCCCAGTTCTTTAATTTGTATTTAATTGTACGCCTTAGTTCTATAATTTGTATCCAATTTGTACGCCCCAGTTCTATAATTTGTATCCAATATTTGTAAGCCCCAATTCTATAATTTGTATCCAATATTTGTACGCCCCAGTTCTATAATTTGTATCCAATATTTGTACGCCCCAGTTCTATAATTTGTATCCAATATTTGTACGCCCCAGTTCTATAATTTGTATCCAATATTTGTACGCCCCAGTTCTATAATTTGTATGCAATTTGTACACCCCAGTTGCATAATTTGTATCCAATTTGTACGCCCCAGTTCTATAATTTGTATCCAATATTTGTACGCCCCAGTTCTATAATTTGTATCCAAGATTTGCACGCCCCAGTTCTATAATTTGTATACAATATTTGTACGCCCCATTTCTATAATTTGTATCCAATATTTGTAAGCCCCATTTCTATAATTTATATCCAATATGTGTACGCCTCAGTTCTATAATTTGTATCCAATTTGTAGCCCCAGTTCTATAATTTGTATCCGATTTTTACGTCACAGTTCTATAATTTGTATCCAATTTGTACGCCCAAGTTCTATAATTTGTATCCAATATTTGTACGCCCCAGTTCTATAATTTGTATCCAATTTGTACGCCCCAGTTCTATAATTTGTATCCAATTTGTAGCCCCAGTTCTATAATTTATATACAATATTTGTACGCCCCAGGTCTATAATTTGTATCCAATTTGTAGCCCCAGTTCTATAATTTGTATCCTATTTGTACGCCCCAGTTATATCATTTCTATCCAATATTTTTACGCCCCAGTTCTATAATTTGTATCCAATATTTGTACGCCCCAGTTCTATAATTTGTATCCAATATTTGTACGCCCCAATTATATCATTTGTATAAAATATTTGTACGCCCCAGTTTTATAATTTGTATCCAATATTTGTACGCCCTAGTTCTATAATTTGTATCCAATATGTGTACGCCCAAGTTCTATAATTTGTATCCTATTTGTACGCCCAAGTTCTATAATTGTATCCAATTTGTACGCCCCAGTTCTTTAATTTGTATCCAATATTTGTACGCCCCTGTTCTATAATTTGTATGCAATTTGTACACCCCAGTTGTATAATTTGTATCCAATTTGTACGCCCCAGTTCTATAATTTGTATCCAATATTTGTACGCCTCAGTTCAATAATTTGTATCCAATATTTGTACGCCCCAGTTCTATAATTTGTATCCAATATGTGTACGCCCAAGTTCTATAATTTGTATCCTATTTGTACGCCCAAGTTCTATAATTGTATCCAATTTGTACGCCCCAGTTCTTTAATTTGTATCCAATATTTGTACGCCCCAGTTCTATAATTTGTACAATATTTGTACGCCCCAAGTCTTTAATTTGTATTTTATTTGTACGCCCCAGTTCTATAATTTGTATCCAATATTTGTACGCCCCAGTTCTTTAATTTGTATTTAATTTGTACGTCTCAGTTCTATAAATTTTATCCAATATTTGTACGCCCCAGTTCTTTAATTTGTATTTAATTGTACGCCTTAGTTCTATAATTTGTATCCAATTTGTACGCCCCAGTTCTATAATTTGTATCCAATATTTGTAAGCCCCAATTCTATAATTTGTATCCAATATTTGTACGCCCCAGTTCTATAATTTGTATCCAATATTTGTACGCCCCAGTTCTATAATTTGTATCCAATATTTGTACGCCCCAGTTCTATAATTTGTATCCAATATTTGTACGCCCCAGTTCTATAATTTGTATCAAATTTTTGTACGCCCAAAATCTATAATTTGTATACAATATTTGTACGCCCCAGTTCTATAATTTGTATCCAATGTTTGTACGCCCCAGTTCTATAATTTGTATCCAAGATTTGCACGCCCCAGTTCTATAATTTGTATACAATATTTGTACGCCCCATTTCTATAATTTGTATCCAATATTTGTAAGCCCCATTTCTATAATTTATATCCAATATGTGTACGCCTCAGTTCTATAATTTGTATCCAATTTGTAGCCCCAGTTCTATAATTTGTATCCGATTTTTACGTCACAGTTCTATAATTTGTATCCAATTTGTACGCCCAAGTTCTATAATTTGTATCCAATATTTGTACGCCCCAGTTCTATAATTTGTATCCAATTTGTACGCCCCAGTTCTATAATTTGTATCCAATTTGTAGCCCCAGTTCTATAATTTATATACAATATTTGTACGCCCCAGGTCTATAATTTGTATCCAATTTGTAGCCCCAGTTCTATAATTTGTATCCTATTTGTACGCCCCAGTTATATCATTTCTATCCAATATTTTTACGCCCCAGTTCTATAATTTGTATCCAATATTTGTACGCCCCAGTTCTATAATTTGTATCCAATATTTGTACGCCCCAATTATATCATTTGTATCAAATATTTGTACGCCCCAGTTTTATAATTTGTATCCAATATTTGTACGCCCCTAGTTCTATAATTTGTATCCAATATGTGTACGCCCAAGTTCTATAATTTGTATCCTATTTGTACGCCCAAGTTCTATAATTGTATCCAATTTGTACGCCCCAGTTCTTTAATTTGTATCCAATATTTGTACGCCCCTGTTCTATAATTTGTATGCAATTTGTACACCCCAGTTCTATAATTTGTATCCAATATTTGTACGCCTCAGTTCTATAATTTGTATCCAATATTTGTACGCCCCAGTTCTATAATTTGTATCCAATATGTGTACGCCCCAAGTTCTATAATTTGTATCCTATTTGTACGCCCCAAGTTCTATAATTGTATCCAATTTGTTCGCCCCAGTTCTTTAATTTGTATCCAATATTTGTACGCCCCAGTTCTATAATTTGTATCCAATATTTGTACGCCCCAGTTCTTTGATTTGTATTTAATTTGTACGTCTCAGTTCTATAAATTTTATCCAATATTTGTACGCCACAGTTCTTTAATTTGTATTTAATTGTACGCCCTTAGTTCTATAATTTGTATCCAATTTGTACGCCCCAGTTCTATAATTTGTATCCAATATTTGTAAGCCCCAATTCTATAATTTGTATCCAATATTTGTACGCCCCAGTTCTATAATTTGTATCCAATATTTGTACGCCCCAGTTCTATAATTTGTATCCAATATTTGTACGCCCCAGTTCTATAATTTGTATCCAATATTTGTACGCACCCAGTTCTATAATTTGTATCAAATTTTTGTACGCCCCAAAATCTATAATTTGTATACAATATTTGTACGCCCCAGTTCTATAATTTGTATCCAATGTTTGTACGCCCCAGTTCTATAATTTGTATCCAAGATTTGCACGCCCCAGTTCTATAATTTGTATACAATATTTGTACGCCCCATTTCTATAATTTGTATCCAATATTTGTAAGCCCCATTTCTATAATTTATATCCAATATGTGTACGCCTCAGTTCTATAATTTGTATCCAATTTGTAGCCCCAGTTCTATAATTTGTATCCTATTTGTACGCCCCAGTTATATCATTTCTATCCAATATTTTTACGCCCCAGTTCTATAATTTGTATCCAATATTTGTACGCCCCAGTTCTATAATTTGTATCCAATATTTGTACGCCCCAATTATATCATTTGTATCAAATATTTGTACGCCCAAAATCTATAATTTGTATACAATATTTGTACGCCCCATTTCTATAATTTGTATCCAATATTTGTAAGCCCCATTTCTATAATTTATATCCAATTAGTGTACGCCTCAGTTCTATAATTTGTATCCAATTTGTATGCCCCAGTTTTATAATTTGTATCCTATTTGTACGCCCTATTTATATCATTTGTATCCAATATTTGTACGCACCAGTACTATAATTTGTATTCAAATATTTGTACGCCCCAGTTCTATAATTTGTATCCAATATTTGTACGCCCCAGTTATATCATTTGTATCCAATATTTGTACGCCCCAGTTTTATAATTTGTATCCAATACTTGTACGCCCCAGTTCTATATTTTTATCCAATATTTGTACGCCCCAGTTTTATAATTTTTATCCAATATTTGTACGCCCCAGTTCTATAATTTGTATGCAATATTTGTACGCCCCAGTTCTATAATTTGTATCCAATACTTGTACGCCCCAGTTCTATAATTTGTATCCAATATTTGTACGCCCCAGTTCTATAATTTGTATCCAATGTTTGTACGCCCCAGTTCTATAATTTGGATCCAATATTTGCACGCCCCAGTTCTATAATTTGTATACAATATTTTTACGCGCCCAGTTTTATAATTTGTATCCAATATTTGTAAGCCCCAGTTCTATAATTTGTATCCAATTTGTACGCCCCAGTTCTATAATTTGTATCCAATTTGTAGCCCCAGTTCTATAATTTATATCCAATATTTGTACGCCCCAGGTCTATAATTTGTATCCAATTTGTAGCCCCAGTTCTATAATTTGTATCCTATTTGTACGCCCCAGTTATATCATTTCTATCCAATATTTTTACGCCCCAGTTCTATAATTTGTATCCAATATTTGTACGCCCCAGTTCTTTAATTTGTATTTCAATTTGTACGCCTCAGTTCTATAATTTGTATCCAATTTGTACGCCCCAGTTCTATAATTTGTATCCAATATTTGTAAGCCCCAGTTCTATAATTTGTATCCAATATTTGTACGCCCCAGTTCTATAATTTGTATCCAATATTTGTACGCCCCAGTTCTATAATTTGTATCCAATATTTGTACGCCCCAGTTCTATAATTTGTATCCAATATTTGTACGCCCCAGTTCTATAATTTGTATCCAATATTTGTACGCCCCAATTATATCATTTGTATCAAATATTTCTACGCCCCAGTTTTATAATTTGTATCCAATATTTGTACGCCCCTAGTTCTATAATTTGTATCCAATATGTGTACGCCCAAGTTCTATAATTTGTATCCTATTTGTACGCCCGAGTTCTATAATTGTATCCAATTTGTACGCCCCAGTTCTTTAATTTGTATCCAATATTTGTACGCCCCTGTTCTATAATTTGTATGCAATTTGTACACCCCAGTTGCTATAATTTGTATCCAATTTGTACGCCCCAGTTCTATAATTTGTATCCAATATTTGTACGCCTCAGTTCTATAATTTGTATCCAATATTTGTACGCCCCAGTTCTATAATTTGTATCCAATATGTGTACGCCCCAGTTCTATAATTTGTATCCAATATTTGTACGCCCCAATTCTATCATTTGTATCCAATATTTGTACGCCCCAGTTTTATAATTTATATCCAATATTTGTAAGCCCCAGTTCTATAATTTGTATCCGATTTTTACGTCACAGTTCTATAATTTGTATCCAATTTGTACGCCCAAGTTCTATAATTTGTATCCAATATTTGTACGCCCCAGTTCTATAATTTGTATCCAATTTGTACGCCCCAGTTCTATAATTTGTATCCAATTTGTAGCCCCAGTTCTATAATTTATATCCAATATTTGTACGCCCCAGGTCTATAATTTGTATCCAATTTGTAGCCCCAGTTCTATAATTTGTATCCTATTTGTACGCCCCAGTTATATCATTTCTATCCAATATTTTTACGCCCCAGTTCTATAATTTGTATCCAATATTTGTACGCCCCAGTTCTATAATTTGTATCCAATATTTGTACGCCCCAATTATATCATTTGTATCAAATATTTGTACGCCCCAGTTTTATAATTTGTATCCAATATTTGTACGCCCTAGTTCTATAATTTGTATCCAATATGTGTACGCCCAAGTTCTATAATTTGTATCCTATTTGTACGCCCAAGTTCTATAATTGTATCCAATTTGTACGCCCCAGTTCTTTAATTTGTATCCAATATTTGTACGCCCCTGTTCTATAATTTGTATGCAATTTGTACACCCCAGTTGTATAATTTGTATC
This sequence comes from Ampullaceana balthica, assembly GCA_944989445.1. NCBI lineage: Eukaryota > Metazoa > Mollusca > Gastropoda > Lymnaeidae > Ampullaceana > Ampullaceana balthica. Next base: position 281,813 of record CALYLW010001034.1, on the reverse strand, counting down.
CAATTTGTACGCCCCAGTTCTATAATTTGTATCCAATATTTGTACGCCTCAGTTCTATAATTTGTATCCAATATTTGTACGCCCCAGTTCTATAATTTGTATCCAATATGTGTACGCCCAAGTTCTATAATTTGTATCCTATTTGTACGCCCAAGTTCTATAATTGTATCCAATTTGTACGCCCCAGTTCTTTAATTTGTATCCCAATATTTGTACGCCCCAGTTCTATAATTTGTACAATATTTGTACGCCCCAAGTCTTTAATTTGTATTTTATTTGTACGCCCCAGTTCTATAATTTGTATCCAATATTTGTACGCCCCAGTTCTTTAATTTGTATTTAATTTGTACGTCTCAGTTCTATAAATTTTATCCAATATTTGTACGCCCCAGTTCTTTAATTTGTATTTAATTGTACGCCTTAGTTCTATAATTTGTATCCAATTTGTACGCCCCAGTTCTATAATTTGTATCCAATATTTGTAAGCCCCAATTCTATAATTTGTATCCAATATTTGTACGCCCCAGTTCTATAATTTGTATCCAATATTTGTACGCCCCAGTTCTATAATTTGTATCCAATATTTGTACGCCCCAGTTCTATAATTTGTATCCAATATTTGTACGCCCCAGTTCTATAATTTGTATCAAATTTTTGTACGCCCAAAATCTATAATTTGTATACAATATTTGTACGCCCCAGTTCTATAATTTGTATCCAATGTTTGTACGCCCCAGTTTTATAATTTGTATCCAAGATTTGCACGCCCCAGTTCTATAATTTGTATACAATATTTGTACGCCCCATTTCTATAATTTGTATCCAATATTTGTAAGCCCCTATTTCTATAATTTATATCCAATATGTGTACGCCTCAGTTCTATAATTTGTATCCAATTTGTATGCCCCAGTTTTATAATTTGTATCCTATTTGTACGCCCTATTTATATCATTTGTATCCAATATTTGTACGCACCAGTACTATAATTTGTATTCAAATATTTGTACGCCCCAGTTCTATAATTTGTATCCAATATTTGTACGCCCCAGTTATATCATTTGTATCCAATATTTGTACGCCCCAGTTTTATAATTTGTATCCAATACTTGTACGCCCCAGTTCTATATTTTTATCCAATATTTGTACGCCCCAGTTTTATAATTTTTATCCAATATTTGTACGCCCCAGTTCTATAATTTGTATGCAATATTTGTACGCCCCAGTTCTATAATTTGTATCCAATACTTGTACGCCCCAGTTCTATAATTTGTGCCCAATATTTGTACGCCCCAGTTCTATAATTTGTATCCAATGTTTGTACGCCCCAGTTCTATAATTTGTATCCAATATTTGCACGCCCCAGTTCTATAATTTGTATACAATATTTTTACGCGCCAGTTCTATAATTTGTATCCAATATTTGTAAGCCCCAGTTCTATAATTTGTATCCAATTTGTACGCCCCAGTTCTATAATTTGTACCCAATTTGTAGCCCCAGTTCTATAATTTATATCCAATATTTGTACGCCCCAGGTCTATAATTTGTATCCAATTTGTAGCCCCAGTTCTATAATTTGTATCCTATTTGTACGCCCCAGTTATATCATTTCTATCCAATATTTTTACGCCCCAGTTCTATAATTTGTATCCAATATTTTTACGCCCCAGTTCTATAATTTGTATCCAATATTTGTACGCCCCAATTATATCATTTGTATCAAATATTTGTACGCCCCAGTTTTATAATTTGTATCCAATATTTGTACGCCCTAGTTCTATAATTTGTATCCAATATGTGTACGCCCAAGTTCTATAATTTGTATCCTATTTGTACGCCCAAGTTCTATAATTGTATCCAATTTGTACGCCCCAGTTCTTTAATTTGTATCCAATATTTGTACGCCCCTGTTCTATAATTTGTATGCAATTTGTACACCCCAGTTGTATAATTTGTATCCAATTTGTACGCCCCAGTTCTATAATTTGTATCCAATATTTGTACGCCCCAGTTCTATAATTTGTATCCAATATTTGTACGCCCCAGTTCTATAATTTGTATCCAATATGTGTACGCCCCAGTTCTATAATTTGTATCCAATATTTGTACGCCCCAATTCTATCATTTGTATCCAATATTTTGTACGCCCCAGTTTTATAATTTATATCCAATATTTGTAAGCCCCAGTTCTATAATTTGTATCCGATTTTTACGTCACAGTTCTATAATTTGTATCCAATTTGTACGCCCAAGTTCTATAATTTGTATCCAATATTTGTACGCCCCAGTCCTATAAATTGTATCCAATTTGTACGCCCCAGTTCTATAATTTGTATCCAATTTGTAGCACCAGTTCTATAATTTATATCCAATATTTGTACGCCCCAGGTCTATAATTTGTATCCAATTTGTAGCCCCAGTTCTATAATTTGTATCCTATTTGTACGCCCACAGTTATATCATTTCTATCCAATATTTTTACGCCCCAGTTCTAAAATTTGTATCCAATATTTGTACGCCCCAGTTCTATAATTTGTATCCAATATTTGTACGCCCCAATTATATCATTTGTATCAAATATTTGTACGCCCCAGTTTTATAATTTGTATCCAATATTTGTACGCCCTAGTTCTATAATTTGTAACCTATTTGTACGCCCAAGTTCTATAATTGTATCCAATTTGTACGCCCCAGTTCTTTAATTTGTATCCAATATTTGTACGCCCCTGTTCTATAATTTGTATGCAATTTGTACACCCCAGTTGTATAATTTGTATCCAATTTGTACGCCCCAGTTCTATAATTTGTATCCAATATTTGTACGCCTCAGTTCTATAATTTGTATCCAATATTTGTACGCCCCAGTTCTATAATTTGTATCCAATATGTGTACGCCCAAGTTCTATAATTTGTATCCTATTTGTACGCCCAAGTTCTATAATTGTATCCAATTTGTACGCCCCAGTTCTTTAATTTGTATCCAATATTTGTACGCCCCAGTTCTATAATTTGTACAATATTTGTACGCCCCAAGTCTTTAATTTGTATTTTATTTGTACGCCCCAGTTCTATAATTTGTATCCAATATTTGTACGCCCCAGTTCTATAATTTGTATCAATATTTGTACGCCCCAGTTCTATAATTTGTATCCAATATTTGTACGCCCCAGTTCTATAATTTGTATCAATTTGTACGCCCAGTTCTATAATTTGTATCCAATTTGTACGCCCCAGTTCTATAATTTGTATCCAATATTTGTACGCCCCAGTTCTATAATTTGTATCCAATATTTGTACGCCCCAGTTCTATAATTTGTATCCAATATTTGTACGCCCCAGTTCTATAATTTGTATCCAATATTTGTACGCCCCAGTTCTATAATTTGTATCCAATATTTGTACGCCCCAGTTCTATAATTTGTATCCAATATTTGTACGCCCCAGTTCTATAATTTGTATCCAATATTTGTACGCCCCAGTTCTATAATTTGTATCCAATGTTTGTACGCCCAGTTCTATAATTTGTATCCAAGATTTGTACGCCCCAGTTCTATAATTTGTATCCAATATTTGTACGCCCCATTTCTATAATTTGTATCCAATATTTGTACGCCCCAGTTCTATAATTTATATCCAATATGTGTACGCCCCAGTTCTATAATTTGTATCCAATTTGTACGCCCCAGTTCTATAATTTGTATCCATATTTGTACGCCCCAGTTCTATAATTTGTATCCAATATTTGTACGCCCCAGTTCTATAATTTGTATCCAATATTTGTACGCCCCAGTTCTATAATTTGTATCCATATTTGTACGCCCCAGTTTTATAATTTGTATCCAATATTTGTACGCCCCAGTTCTATAATTTGTATCAATATTTGTACGCCCCAGTTCTATAATTTGTATCCAATATTTGTACGCCCCAGTTCTATAATTTGTATCCAATATTTGTACGCCCCAGTTCTATAATTTGTATCCAATATTTGTACGCCCCAGTTCTATAATTTGTATCCAATATTTGTACGCCCCAGTTCTATAATTTGTATCCAATATTTGTACGCCCCAGTTCTATAATTTATATCCAATATTTGTACGCCCCAGTTCTATAATTTGTATCCAATTTGTAGCCCCAGTTCTATAATTTGTATCCTATTTGTACGCCCCAGTTATATCATTTGTATCCAATATTTGTACGCCCCAGTTCTATAATTTGTATCCAATATTTGTACGCCCCAGTTCTATAATTTGTATCCAATATTTGTACGCCCCAGTTATATCATTTGTATCCAATATTTGTACGCCCCAGTTTTATAATTTGTATCCAATATTTGTACGCCCTAGTTCTATAATTTGTATCCAATATTTGTACGCCCAGTTCTATAATTTGTATCCAATATTTGTACGCCCCAGTTCTATAATTTGTATCCAATATTTGTACGCCCCAGTTCTATAATTTGTATCCAATATTTGTACGCCCCAGTTCTATAATTTGTATCCAATATTTGTACGCCCCAGTTCTATAATTTGTATCCAATTTGTACGCCCCAGTTCTATAATTTGTATCCAATATTTGTACGCCCCAGTTCTATAATTTGTATCCAATATTTGTACGCCCCAGTTCTATAATTTGTATCCAATATTTGTACGCCCCAGTTCTATAATTTGTATCCAATATTTGTACGCCCCAGTTCTATAATTTGTATCCAATTTGTACGCCCCAGTTCTATAATTTGTATCCAATATTTGTACGCCCCAGTTCTATAATTTGTATCCAATATTTGTACGCCCCAGTTCTATAATTTGTATCCAATATTTGTACGCCCCAGTTCTATAATTTGTATCCAATATTTGTACGCCCCAGTTCTTTAATTTGTATCAAATTTGTACGCCCAGTTCTATAATTTGTATCCAATATTTGTACGCCCCAGTTCTTAATTTGTATCTATTTGTACGCCCCAGTTCTATAATTTGTATCCAATATTTGTACGCCCCAGTTCTATAATTTGTATCCAATATTTGTACGCCCCAGTTCTATAATTTGTATCCAATATTTGTACGCCCCAGTTCTATAATTTGTATCCAATATTTGTACGCCCCAGTTCTATAATTTGTATCCAATATTTGTACGCCCCAGTTCTATAATTTGTATCCAATATTTGTACGCCCCAGTTCTATAATTTGTATCAAATATTTGTACGCCCCAAGATCTATAATTTGTATCCAATATTTGTACGCCCCAGTTCTATAATTTGTATCCAATTTTGTACGCCCCAGTTCTATAATTTGTATCCAAGATTTGTACGCCCCAGTTCTATAATTTGTATACAATATTTGTACGCCCCAGTTCTATAATTTGTATCCAATATTTGTAAGCCCCATTTCTATAATTTATATCCAATATTTGTACGCCCCAGTTCTATAATTTGTATCCAATTTGTACGCCCCAGTTCTATAATTTGTATCCATATTTGTACGCCCTAGTTTATATCATTTGTATCCAATATTTGTACGCCCCAGTTCTATAATTTGTATCCAAATATTTGTACGCCCCAGTTCTATAATTTGTATCCAATATTTGTACGCCCCAGTTATATCATTTGTATCCAATATTTGTACGCCCCAGTTTTATAATTTGTATCCAATACTTGTACGCCCCAGTTCTATAATTTTATCCAATATTTGTACGCCCCAGTTTTATAATTTGTATCCAATATTTGTACGCCCCAGTTCTATAATTTGTATCCAATATTTGTACGCCCCAGTTCTATAATTTGTATCCAATATTTGTACGCCCCAGTTCTATAATTTGTATCCAATATTTGTACGCCCCAGTTCTATAATTTGTATCCAATGTTTGTACGCCCCAGTTCTATAATTTGTATCCAATATTTGTACGCCCCAGTTCTATAATTTGTATACAATATTTTGTACGCGCCCAGTTCTATAATTTGTATCCAATATTTGTAAGCCCCAGTTCTATAATTTGTATCCAATATTGTACGCCCCAGTTCTATAATTTGTATCCAATATTTGTACGCCCCAGTTCTATAATTTGTATCCAATATTTGTACGCCCCAGTTCTATAATTTGTATCCAATTTGTACGCCCCAGTTCTATAATTTGTATCCATATTTGTACGCCCCAGTTCTATAATTTGTATCCAATATTTTTACGCCCCAGTTCTATAATTTGTATCCAATATTTGTACGCCCCAGTTCTATAATTTGTATCCAATATTTGTACGCCCCAGTTCTATAATTTGTATCCAATATTTGTACGCCCCAGTTCTATAATTTGTATCCAATATTTGTACGCCCCTAGTTCTATAATTTGTATCCAATATGTGTACGCCCAGTTCTATAATTTGTATCCTATTTGTACGCCCCAAGTTCTATAATTGTATCCAATATTTGTACGCCCCAGTTCTATAATTTGTATCCAATATTTGTACGCCCCAGTTCTATAATTTGTATCCAATATTTGTACGCCCCAGTTCTATAATTTGTATCCAATTTGTACGCCCCAGTTCTATAATTTGTATCCAATATTTGTACGCCCCAGTTCTATAATTTGTATCCAATATTTGTACGCCCCAGTTCTATAATTTGTATCCAATATTGTACGCCCCAGTTCTATAATTTGTATCCAATATTTGTACGCCCCAGTTCTATCATTTGTATCCAATATTTGTACGCCCCAGTTTCTATAATTTATATCCAATATTTGTACGCCCCAGTTCTATAATTTGTATCCGATTTTTACGCCCAGTTCTATAATTTGTATCCAATATTTGTACGCCCCAGTTCTATAATTTGTATCCAATATTTGTACGCCCCAGTTCTATAATTTGTATCCAATTTGTACGCCCCAGTTCTATAATTTGTATCCAATATTTGTAGCCCCAGTTCTATAATTTATATCCAATATTTGTACGCCCCAGTTCTATAATTTGTATCCAATTTGTAGCCCCAGTTCTATAATTTGTATCCTATTTGTACGCCCCAGTTCTATACATTTGTATCCAATATTTGTACGCCCCAGTTCTATAATTTGTATCCAATATTTGTACGCCCCAGTTCTATAATTTGTATCCAATATTTGTACGCCCCAGTTATATCATTTGTATCCAAATATTTGTACGCCCCAGTTCTATAATTTGTATCCAATATTTGTACGCCCCAGTTCTATAATTTGTATCCAATATGTGTACGCCCCAGTTCTATAATTTGTATCCATATTTGTACGCCCAGTTCTATAATTTGTATCCAATTTGTACGCCCCAGTTCTATAATTTGTATCCAATATTTGTACGCCCCAGTTCTATAATTTGTATGCAATTTGTACGCCCCAGTTGTATAATTTGTATCCAATTTGTACGCCCCAGTTCTATAATTTGTATCCAATATTTGTACGCCCCAGTTCTATAATTTGTATCCAATATTTGTACGCCCCAGTTCTATAATTTGTATCCAATATTGTACGCCCCAGTTCTATAATTTGTATCCAATATTTGTACGCCCCAGTTCTATAATTTGTATCCAATATTTGTACGCCCCAGTTCTATAATTTGTATCCAATATTTGTACGCCCCAGTTCTATAATTTGTATCCAATTTTGTACGCCCCAGTTCTATAATTTGTATCCAATTTGTACGCCCAGTTCTATAATTTGTATCCAATATTTGTACGCCCCAGTTCTATAATTTGTATCAATATTTGTACGCCCCAGTTCTATAATTTGTATCCAATATTTGTACGCCCCAGTTCTATAATTTGTATCCAATATTTGTACGCCCACAGTTCTATAATTTGTATCCAATTTTGTACGCCCCAGTTCTATAATTTGTATCCAATATTTGTACGCCCCAGTTCTATAATTTGTATCCAATATTTGTACGCCCCAGTTCTATAATTTGTATCCAATATTTGTACGCCCCAGTTCTATAATTTGTATCCAATATTTGTACGCCCCAGTTCTATAATTTGTATCCAATATTTGTACGCCCCAGTTCTATAATTTGTATCAATATTTGTACGCCCCAGTTCTATAATTTGTATCCAATTTGTACGCCCCAGTTCTATAATTTGTATCCAATATTTGTACGCCCCAGTTCTATAATTTGTATCCAATATTTGTACGCCCCAGTTCTATAATTTGTATCCAATTTGTACGCCCCAGTTCTATAATTTGTATCCAATATTTGTACGCCCCAGTTCTATAATTTGTATCCAATTTTGTACGCCCCAGTTCTATAATTTGTATCCATATTTGTACGCCCAGTTCTATAATTTGTATCCAATTTGTACGCCCCAGTTCTATAATTTGTATCCAATATTTGTACGCCCCAGTTCTATAATTTGTATCCAATATTTGTACGCCCCAGTTCTATAATTTGTATCCATATTTGTACGCCCCAGTTCTATAATTTGTATCCAATATTTGTACGCCCCAGTTCTATAATTTGTATCCAATATTTGTACGCCCCAGTTCTATAATTTGTATCCAATATTTGTACGCCCCAGTTCTATAATTTGTATCCAATATTTGTACGCCCCAGTTCTATCATTTGTATCCAATATTTGTACGCCCCAGTTTTATAATTTGTATCCAATATTTGTACGCCCCAGTTCTATAATTTGTATCCAATATTTGTACGCCCACAGTTCTATAATTTGTATCCAATATTTGTACGCCCCAGTTCTATAATTTGTATCCAATATTTGTACGCCCCAGTTCTATAATTTGTATCCAATATTTGTACGCCCCAGTTCTATAATTTGTATCCAATATTTGTACGCCCCAGTTCTATAATTTGTATCCAATATTTGTACGCCCCAGTTCTATAATTTTGTATCCAATATTTGTACGCCCCAGTTCTATAATTTGTATCCAATATTTGTACGCCCCAGTTCTATAATTTGTATCCAATATTTGTACGCCCCAGTTCTATAATTTGTATCCAATATTTGTACGCCCCAGTTCTATAATTTGTATCCAATTTGTACGCCCCAGTTCTATAATTTGTATCCAATATTTGTACGCCCCAGTTCTATAATTTGTATCCAATATTTGTACGCCCCAGTTCTATAATTTGTATCCAATATTTGTACGCCCCAGTTCTATAATTTGTATCCAATATTTGTACGCCCCATTCTATAATTTGTATCCAATATTTGTACGCCCAGTTCTATAATTTGTATCCAATATTTGTACGCCCCAGTTCTATAATTTGTATCCAATATTTGTACGCCCCAGTTCTATAATTTGTATCCAATTTGTACGCCCCAGTTCTATAATTTGTATCCAATTTGTACGCCCCAGTTCTATAATTTGTATCCAATATTTGTACGCCCCAGTTCTATAATTTGTATCCAATTTTGTACGCCCAATCTATAATTTGTATCCAATTTGTACGCCCCAGTTCTATAATTTGTATCCAATATTTGTACGCCCCAGTTCTATAATTTGTATCCAATATTTGTACGCCCCAGTTCTATAATTTGTATCCAATATTTGTAGCCCCAGTTCTATAATTTGTATCCAATATTTGTACGCCCCAGTTCTATAATTTGTATCCAATATTTGTACGCCCCAGTTCTATAATTTGTATCCAATATTTGTACGCCCCAGTTCTATAATTTGTATCCAATTTGTACGCCCCAGTTCTATAATTTGTATCCAATATTTGTACGCCCCAGTTCTATAATTTGTATCCAATATTTGTACGCCCCAGTTCTATAATTTGTATCCAATATTTGTACGCCCCAGTTCTATAATTTGTATCCAATATTTGTACGCCCCAGTTCTATAATTTGTATCCAATATTTGTACGCCCCAGTTCTATAATTTGTATCCAATATTTGTACGCCCCAGTTCTATAATTTGTATCCATATTTGTACGCCCCAGTTCTATAATTTGTATCCAATATTTGTACGCCCCAGTTCTATAATTTGTATCCAATATTTGTACGCCCCAGTTCTATAATTTGTATCCAATATTTGTACGCCCCAGTTCTATAATTTGTATCCAATATGTGTACGCCCCAGTTCTATAATTTGTATCCAATATTTGTACGCCCCAGTTCTATAATTTGTATCCAATATTTGTACGCCCCAGTTCTATAATTTGTATCCAATATTTGTACGCCCCAGTTCTATAATTTGTATCCAATTTTGTACGCCCAGTTCTATAATTTGTATCCAATATTTGTACGCCCCAGTTCTATAATTTGTATCCAATATTTGTACGCCCCAGTTCTATAATTTGTATCCAATATTTGTACGCCCCAGTTCTATAATTTGTATCCAATATTTGTACGCCCCAGTTCTATAATTTGTATCCAATATTTGTACGCCCCAGTTCTATAATTTGTATCCAATATTTGTACGCCCCAGTTCTATAATTTGTATCCAATATTTGTACGCCCCAGTTCTATAATTTGTATCCAATATTTGTACGCCCCAGTTCTATAATTTGTATCCAATATTTGTACGCCCCAGTTCTATAATTTGTATCCAATATTTGTACGCCCCAGTTCTATAATTTGTATCCAATATTTGTACGCCCCAGTTCTATAATTTGTATCCAATATTTGTACGCCCCAGTTCTATAATTTGTATCCAATATTTGTACGCCCCAGTTCTATAATTTGTATCCAATATTTGTACGCCCCAGTTCTATAATTTGTATCCAATTTTGTACGCCCCAGTTCTATAATTTGTATCCAATATTTGTACGCCCCAGTTCTATAATTTGTATCCAATATTTGTACGCCCCAGTTCTATAATTTGTATCCAATTTTGTACGCCCCAGTTCTATAATTTGTATCCAATATTTGTACGCCCCAGTTCTATAATTTGTATCCAATATTTGTACGCCCCAGTTCTATAATTTGTATCCAATTTGTACGCCCCAGTTCTATAATTTGTATCCAATATTTGTACGCCCCAGTTCTATAATTTGTATCCAATATTTGTACGCCCCAGTTCTATAATTTGTATCCAATATTTGTACGCCCCAGTTCTATAATTTGTATCCATATTTGTACGCCCCAGTTCTATAATTTGTATCCAATATTTGTACGCCCCAGTTCTATAATTTGTATCCAATATTTGTACGCCCCAGTTCTATAATTTGTATCCAATATTTGTACGCCCCAGTTCTATAATTTGTATCCATATTTGTACGCCCCAGTTCTATAATTTGTATCCAATATTTGTACGCCCCAGTTCTATAATTTGTATTCAATTTGTACGCCCTCAGTTCTATAATTTGTATCCAATATTTGTACGCCCCAGTTCTATAATTTGTATCCAATTTGTACGCCCAGTTCTATAATTTGTATCCAATTTGTACGCCCCAGTTCTATAATTTGTATCCAATATTTGTAAGCCCCAATTCTATAATTTGTATCCAATATTTGTACGCCCCAGTTCTATCATTTGTATCCAATATTTGTACGCCCCAGTTCTATAATTTGTATCCAATATTTGTACGCCCCAGTTCTATAATTTGTATCAAATTTTGTACGCCCAAAGATCTATAATTTGTATACAATATTTGTACGCCCCAGTTCTATAATTTGTATCCAATGTTTTGTACGCCCCAGTTCTATAATTTGTATCCAATATTTGTACGCCCCAGTTCTATAATTTGTAACCAATATTTGTACGCCCCAGTTATATCATTTGTATCCAATATTTGTACGCCCCAGTTTTATAATTTGTATCCAATATGTGTATGCCCAAGTTCTTTAATTTGTATCCTATTTTGTACGCCCCAAGTTCTATAATTGTATTCAATTTGTACGCCCCAGTTCTTTAATTTGTATCCATTATTTGTACGCCCCATTTCTATAATTTGTATGCAATTTGTACACCCCAGTTCTATAATTTGTATCCAATATTTATACGCCCCAGTTCTATAATTTGTATCCAATATGTGTACGCCCCAGTTCTATAATTTGTATCCAATATTTGTACGCCCCAATTCTATCATTTGTATCCAATATTTGTACGCCCCAGTTTTATAATTTATATCCAATATTTGTACGCCCCAGTTCTATAATTTGTATCCTCGTTTTACGTCACAATTCTATATTTTGTATCCAATTTGTACGCCCCAAGTTCTATAATTTGTATCCAATATTTGTACGCCCCAGTTCTATAATTTGTACAATATTTGTACGCCCCAAGTCTTTAATTTGTATTTTATTTGTACGCCCCGGTTCTATAATTTGTATCCAATATTTGTACGCCCCTGTTCTTTAATTTGTATTTAATTTGTACGTCTCAGTTCTATAAATTTTATCCAATATTTGTACGCCCCAGTTCTTTAATTTGTATTTAATTGTACGCCTCAGTTCTATAATTTGTATCCAATTTGTACGCCCCAGTTCTATAATTTGTATCCAATATTTGTAAGCCCCAATTCTATAATTTGTATCCAATATTTGTACGCCCCAGTTCTATCATTTGTATCCAATATTTGTACGCCCCAGTTCTATAATTTGTATCCAATATTTGTACGCCCCAGTTCTATAATTTGTATCAAATTTTTGTACGCCCAAAATCTATAATTTGTATACAATATTTGTACGCCCCAGTTCTATAATTTGTATCCAATGTTTTTACGCCCCAGTTCTATAATTTGTATCCAAGATTTGCACGCCCCAGTTCTATAATTTGTATACAATATTTGTACGCCCCATTTCTATAATTTGTATCCAATATTTGTAAGCCCCATTTCTATAATTTATATCCAATATGTGTACGCCTCAGTTCTATAATTTGTATCCAATTTGTACGCCCCAGTTTTATAATTTGTATCCTATTTGTACGCCCTATTTATTTCATTTGTATCCAATATTTGTACGCACTAGTACTATAATTTGTATTCAATATTTGTACGCCCCAGTTCTATAATTTGTATCCAATATTTGTACGCCCCAGTTATATCATTTGTATCCAATATTTGTACGCCCCGGTTTTATAATTTGTATCCAATACTTGTACGCCCCAGTTCTATATTTTTATCCAATATTTGTACGCCCCAGTTTTATAATTTTTATCCAATATTTGCACGCCCCAGTTCTATAATTTGTATCCAATGTTTGTACGCCCCAGTTCTATAATTTGTATCCAATATTTGCACGCCCCAGTTCTATAATTTGTATACAATATTTTTACGCGCCAGTTATATAATTTGTATCCAATATTTGTAAGCCCCAGTTCTATAATTTGTATCCAATTTGTACGCCCCAGTTCTATAATTTGTATTAAATTTGTAGCCCCAGTTCTATAATTTATATCCAATATTTGTACGCCCCAGGTCTATAATTTTGTATCCAATTTGTAGCCCCAGTTCTATAATTTGTATCCTAATTGTACGCCCCAGTTATATCATTTCTATCCAATATTTTTACGCCCCAGTTCTATAATTTGTATCCAATATTTGTACGCCCCAGTTCTATAATTTGTATCCAATATTTGTACGCCCCAATTATATCATTTGTATCAAATATTTGTACGCCCCAGTTTTATAATTTGTATCCAATATTTGTACGCCCTAGTTCTATAATTTGTATCCAATATGTGTACGCCCAAGTTCTATAATTTGTATCCTATTTGTACGCCCAAGTTCTATAATTGTATCCAATTTGTACGCCCCAGTTCTTTAATTTGTATCCAATATTTGTACGCCCCTGTTCTATAATTTGTATGCAATTTGTACACCCCAGTTGTATAATTTGTATCCAATTTGTACGCCCCAGTTCTATAATTTGTTTCCAATATTTGTACGCCTCAGTTCTATAATTTGTATCCAATATTTGTACGCCCGAGTTCTATAATTTGTACCCAATATGTGTACGCCCCAGTTCTATAATTTGTATCCAATATTTGTACGCCCCAATTCTATCATTTGTATCCAATATTTGTACGCCCCAGTTTTATAATTTATATCCAATATTTGTAAGCCCCAGTTCTATAATTTGTATCCGATTTTTACGTCACAGTTCTATAATTTGTATCCAATTTGTACGCCCAAGTTCTATAATTTGTATCCAATATTTGTACGCCCCAGTTCTATAATTTGTATCCAATTTATACGCCCCAGTTCTATAATTTGTATCCAATTTGTAGCCCCAGTTCTATAATTTATATCCAATATTTGTACGCCCCAGGTCTATAATTTGTATCCAATTTGTAGCCCCAGTTCTATAATTTGTATCCTATTTGTACGCCCCAGTTATATCATTTCTATCAATATTTTTACGCCCCAGTTCTATAATTTGTATCCAATATTTGTACGCCCCAGTTCTATAATTTGTATCCAATATTTTTACGGCCCCAATTATATCATTTGTATCAAATATTTGTACGCCCCAGTTTTATAATTTGTATCCAATATTTGTACGCCCTAGTTCTATAATTTGTATCCAATATGTGTACGCCTAAGTTCTATAATTTGTATCCTATTTGTACGCCCAAGTTCTATAATTGTATCCAATTTGTACGCCCCAGTTCTTTAATTTGTATCCAATATTTGTACGCCCCTGTTCTATAATTTGTATGCAATTTGTACACCCCAGTTGTATAATTTGTATCCAATTTGTACGCCCCAGTTCTATAATTTGTATCCAATATTTGTACGCCTCAGTTCTATAATTTGTATCCAATATTTGTACGCCCCAGTTCTATAATTTGTATCCAATATGTGTACGCCCCAGTTCTATAATTTGTATCAAATATTTGTACGCCCCAATTCTATCATTTGTATCCAATATTTGTACGCCCCAGTTTATAATTTATATCCAATATTTGTAAGCCCCAGTTCTATAATTTGTATCCGATTTTTACGTCACAGTTCTATAATTTGTATCCAATTTGTACGCCCAAGTTCTATAATTTGTATCCAATATTTGTACGCCCCAGTTCTATAATTTGTATCCAATACTTGTACGCCCCAGTTCTATAATTTGTATCCAATATTTGTACGCCACAGTTCTATAATTTTTTATCCAATGTTTGTACGCCCCAGTTCTATAATTTGTATCCAATATTTGCACGCCCCAGTTCTATAATTTGTATACAATATTTGTACGCGCCAGTTCTATAATTTGTATCCAATATTTGTAAGCCCCAGGTCTATAATTTGTTCCAATCTGTACGCCCCAGTTCTATCATTTGTATCCAATTTGTATGCCCTCAGTTCTATAATTTGTATCCAACAGTTTGTACGCCCCAGTTCTATAATTTGTATCTTATTTGTACGCCCCAGTTCTATCATTTGTATCCAATTTGTATGCCTCAGTTCTATAATTTTTATCCAACAGTTGTACGCCCCAGGTCTATAATTTGTATCCAATTTGTACGCCCCAGTTCTATAATTTGTATCTTATTTGTACGCCCGAGTTCTATCATTTGTATCCAATTATTACGCCTCAGTTCTATAATTTGTATCCAATAGTTGTACGCCCCAGTTCTATAATTTTATCCAATATTTGTACGCCCCAGTTCTTTAATTTGTATCCCATTTGTACGCCCCAGTTCTATAATTTGTATCCAATATTTGTACGCCCCAGTTCTATAATTTGTATCCAATATTTTTACGCCCCAGTTCTATAATTTGTATCCAATATTTGTACGCCCCAGTTCTATAATTTATAACCAATATTTGTACGCCCCAGTTCTATCATTTGTATCCAATATTTGTACGCCCCAGTTTTATAATTTATATCCAATATTTTTACGCCCCAGTTCTATAATTTGTATCCAATTTTTACGTCACAGTTCTATAATTTGTATCCAATTTGTACGCTCCAGTTCTATAATTTGTATCCAATATTTGTACGCCCCAGTTCTATAATTTGTATCAAATATTTGTACGCCCCAGTTCTATAATTTGTATCCAATACTTGTACGCCCCAGTTCTATAATTTGTATCCAATATTTGTACGCCCCAGTTCTATAATTTTTATCCAATGTTTGTACGCCCCTGTTCTATAATTTGTATGCAATTTGTACACCCCAGTTGTATAATTTGTATCCAACTTGTACGCCCCAGTTCTATAATTTGTATCCAATATTTGTACGCCTCAGTTCTATAATTTGTATCCAATATTTGTACGCCCCAGTTCTATAATTTGTATCCAATATGTGTACGCCCCAGTTCTATAATTTGTATCCAATATATGTACGCCCCAATTCTATCATTTGTTTCCAATATTTGTACACCCCAGTTTTATAATTTATATCCAATATTTGTAAGCCCCAGTTCTATAATTTGTATCCGATTTTTACGTCACAGTTCTATAATTTGTATCCAATTTGTACGCCCAAGTTCTATAATTTGTATCCAATATTTGTACGCCCCAGTTCTATAATTTGTATCCAATTTGTACGCCCCAGTTCTATAATTTGTATCCAATTTGTAGCCCCAGTTCTATAATTTGTATCCAATATTTGTACGCCCCAGGTCTATAATTTGTATCCAATTTGTAGCCCCAGTTCTATAATTTGTATCCGATATTTTACGTCCCAGTTCTATAATTTGTATCCAATTTGTACGCCCCAGTTCTATAATTTGTATCCAATATTTGTACGCCCCAGTTCTATAATTTGTATCCAATATTTGTACGCCCCAGTTCTATAATTTGTATCCAATATTTGTACGCCCCAGTTCTATAATTTGTATCCAATATTTGTACGCCCCAGTTCTATAATTTGTATCCAATATTTGTACGCCCCAGTTCTATAATTTGTATCCAATATTTGTACGCCCCAGTTCTATAATTTGTATCCAATATTTGTACGCCCCAGTTCTATAATTTGTATCCAATATTTGTACGCCCCAGTTCTATAATTTGTATCCAATATTTGTACGCCCCAGTTCTATAATTTGTATCCAATATTTGTACGCCCCAGTTCTATAATTTGTATCCAATATTTGTACGCCCCAGTTCTATAATTTGTATCCAATATTTGTACGCCCCAGTTCTATAATTTGTATCCAATATTTGTACGCCCCAGTTCTATAATTTGTATCCAATATTTGTACGCCCCAGTTCTATAATTTGTATCCAATATTTGTACGCCCCAGTTCTATAATTTGTATCCATATTTGTACGCCCCAGTTCTATAATTTGTATCCATATTTGTACGCCCCAGTTCTATAATTTGTATCCAATATTTGTACGCCCCAGTTCTATAATTTGTATCCAATATTTGTACGCCCCAGTTCTATAATTTGTATCCAATATTTGTACGCCCCAGTTCTATAATTTGTATCCAATATTTGTACGCCCCAGTTCTATAATTTGTATCCAATATTTGTACGCCCCAGTTCTATAATTTGTATCCAATATTTGTACGCCCCAGTTCTATAATTTGTATCCAATATTTGTACGCCCCAGTTCTATAATTTGTATCCAATATTTGTACGCCCCAGTTCTATAATTTGTATCCAATTTGTACGCCCCAGTTCTATAATTTGTATCCAATTTGTACGCCCCAGTTCTATAATTTGTATCCAATATTTGTACGCCCCAGTTCTATCATTTGTATCCAATATTTGTACGCCCCAGTTCTATAATTTGTATCCAATATTTGTACGCCCCTAGTTCTATAATTTGTATCCAATATTTGTACGCCCCAGTTCTATAATTTGTATCCAATATTTGTACGCCCCAGTTCTATAATTTGTATCCAATATTTGTACGCCCCAGTTCTATAATTTGTATCCAATATTTGTACGCCCCAGTTCTATAATTTGTATCCAATATTTGTACGCCCCAGTTCTATAATTTGTATCCAATATTTGTACGCCCCAGTTCTATAATTTGTATCCAATATTTGTACGCCCCAGTTCTATAATTTGTATCCAATATTTGTACGCCCCAGTTCTATAATTTGTATCCAATATTTGTACGCCCCAGTTCTATAATTTGTATCCAATATTTGTACGCCCAGTTCTATAATTTGTATCCAATATTTGTACGCCCCAGTTCTATAATTTGTATCCAATATTTGTACGCCCCAGTTCTATAATTTGTATCCAATATTTGTAAGCCCCAGTTCTATAATTTGTATCCAATTTGTACGCCCCAGTTCTATAATTTGTATCCATATTTGTACGCCCCAGTTCTATAATTTGTATCCAATATTTGTACGCCCCAGTTCTATAATTTGTATCCAATATTTGTACGCCCCAGTTCTATAATTTGTATCCAATATTTGTACGCCCCAGTTCTATAATTTGTATCCAATATTTGTACGCCCCAGTTCTATAATTTGTATCCAATATTTGTACGCCCCAGTTCTATAATTTGTATCCAATATTTGTACGCCCCAGTTCTATAATTTGTATCCAATATTTGTACGCCCCAGTTCTATAATTTGTATCCAATATTTGTACGCCCCAGTTCTATAATTTGTATCCAATATTTGTACGCCCCAGTTCTATAATTTGTATCCAATTTGTACGCCCCAGTTCTATAATTTGTATCCAATATTTGTACGCCCCAGTTCTATAATTTGTATCCAATATTTGTACGCCCCAGTTCTATAATTTGTATCCAATATTTGTACGCCCCAGTTCTATAATTTGTATCCAATTTGTACGCCCCAGTTCTATAATTTGTATCCAATATTTGTACGCCCCAGTTCTATAATTTGTATCCAATATTTGTACGCCCCAGTTCTATAATTTGTATCCAATATTTGTACGCCCCAGTTCTATAATTTGTATCCAATATTTGTACGCCCCAGTTCTATAATTTGTATCCAATATTTGTACGCCCCAGTTCTATAATTTGTATCCAATATTTGTACGCCCCAGTTCTATAATTTGTATCCAATATTTGTACGCCCCAGTTCTATAATTTGTATCCAATATTTGTACGCCCCAGTTCTATAATTTGTATCCAATATTTGTACGCCCCAGTTCTATAATTTGTATCCAATATTTGTACGCCCCAGTTCTATAATTTGTATCCAATATTTGTACGCCCCAGTTCTATAATTTGTATCCAATATTTGTACGCCCCAGTTCTATAATTTGTATCCAATATTTGTACGCCCCAGTTCTATAATTTGTATCCAATATTTGTACGCCCCAGTTCTATAATTTGTATCCAATATTTGTACGCCCCAGTTCTATAATTTGTATCCAATATTTGTACGCCCCAGTTCTATAATTTGTATCCAATATTTGTACGCCCCAGTTCTATAATTTGTATCCAATATTTGTACGCCCCAGTTCTATAATTTGTATCCAATATTTGTACGCCCCAGTTCTATAATTTGTATCCAATATTTGTACGCCCCAGTTCTATAATTTGTATCCAATATTTGTACGCCCCAGTTCTATAATTTGTATCCAATATTTGTACGCCCCAGTTCTATAATTTGTATCCAATATTTGTACGCCCCAGTTCTATAATTTGTATCCAATATTTGTACGCCCCAGTTCTATAATTTGTATCCAATATTTGTACGCCCCAGTTCTATAATTTGTATCCAATATTTGTACGCCCCAGTTCTATAATTTGTATCCAATATTTGTACGCCCCAGTTCTATAATTTGTATCCAATATTTGTACGCCCCAGTTCTATAATTTGTATCCAATATTTGTACGCCCCAGTTCTATAATTTGTATCCATATTTGTACGCCCCAGTTCTATAATTTGTATCCAATATTTGTACGCCCCAGTTCTATAATTTGTATCCAATATTTGTACGCCCCAGTTCTATAATTTGTATCCAATATTTGTACGCCCCAGTTCTATAATTTGTATCCAATATTTTGTACGCCCCAGTTCTATAATTTGTATCCAATATTTGTACGCCCCAGTTCTATAATTTGTATCCAATATTTGTACGCCCCAGTTCTATAATTTGTATCCAATATTTGTACGCCCCAGTTCTATAATTTGTATCCAATATTGGTACGCCCCAGTTCTTTCATTTGTATCCAATATTTGTACGCCCCAGTTCTATCATTTGTATCCAATATTTGTACGCCCCAGTTCTATCATTTGTAGCCAATATCTGTACGCCCCAGTTCTTTCTATCATTTGTATCCAATATTTGTACGCCCCAGTTATATCATTTGTATCCAATATTTGTACTCCCCAGTTCTATCATTTGTATCCAATATTTGTACGCCCCAGTTCTATAATTTGTATCCAATATTTGTACGCCCCAGTTCTATCATTTGAATCCAATATTTGTACGCCCCAGTTCTATAATTTGTAAAATGGATGTTAGATACTCCACGAGTCTTTACTTTGTGTCTTTATTGTCTTAACATTTCTAGTGGGATTTGTAGTCAAGAGTAAGGAGTTTGTGGAGTGTGTGTGTGTGTGTGTGCAGGGGAGGGGAGGGGATGGGAGGGGAGGGGAGGTGAGGGATATTCTACATGTGAACATTTGATGGGCCATACAAAGGAATTTTCATCATAATTTTATGATTGGGTTGTCCTCTCAGTTCTATTTACAGAAATAACACCGCAGTATAAATAGATCGTTTGTATTCATGAGCCGAACATACAAATACAACAGCTGCCACTTGGAGAGATTTTTTTATTCTATAATTAGAAACTCATGAATGCATTAACAATAATAAGTAAACAAGATGATTTCTGAAACAATTGCGAGCAATTTACAACGGTCTTTAATTAATTGACTCTATTTTGATAAGTTCATTAATGTAGAATGTGGTACAAGAGATAATAAGACTGGTTAAATATTTTTAAAAACCTTGTCTAATTGA
Organism: Ampullaceana balthica; assembly: GCA_944989445.1. NCBI lineage: Eukaryota > Metazoa > Mollusca > Gastropoda > Lymnaeidae > Ampullaceana > Ampullaceana balthica. Next base: position 261,039 of record CALYLW010001034.1, on the reverse strand, counting down.
AAATGAGATGTCAAAACAAGATTATTAACATTATTAACTACATAGAGTCACGATACGAAAGATTTATTGATGGAGGATGTGTGCGTTTGTTGGTTTCATTACGTGGTTAGTTTTACTTACCCGAGGAAACTTCAGATATTCCACGAATTTATTTTGTAAGCATATTCGTTATACAATTTGTCTCTTAGGTCTATTATCCAATATGTAGCTTGAAACTAATAAGGCTGTTATCCAATATTTCACTTTAATCTTTCGGGCAATTTATCCAATATTATCCTTTAGTCTTAAAGTGCTCTTATCCATTACTATACTTTAGTGTTTAAGGAAAATAATAAAATAGTTCAAATGTGTTCTGTTTTTATTTTTATACATTAACTTATGCAGGTAAACATTCCCTTCTTTGCTTAAACAGCTTCATTTAGATAAAAGTACTAAATCATTTTACCATCATATACCATTTGACTACTATAGCGCTGGATAGCAAAGTCAATAGTGTGCTCGCCTCACAAGTTGAGGGCCGTGGGATAGCGCCCACGTTAAAGTCACAATAATAAAACAAACCCGTAAAAACAAAGTTTTTGACTATAAATCCCTTATATATGAGACATAACTAACAGTATTGATTATTTTCAAACACGACAAACATTTACAGACTGAATCTGTCATAACTCAATTCTGCTTCATAACCCTGGGGGGTGGGAAGAGGGGAAAAGTCTGGTCACCGATCGCTTGGCCGAGCTCAGCGTGACACGTAAAATGTAAACAAAAGCAAGCCGGTACTTCGATGGGTCGCGTCAACGCGTCAACTCAAACTCTCACGTGGGAAAAAAACCAATAACAAACAGTGAGTTTGAATTACATACGTTATATAAGGATAAACTAAAAAGGCATAAATTTATTTACGGTCCGTTCGATCGATCTGAAATTTTGCATACGATGCATTATTAGGTGAGACGGGTCCGTGTGCCAAATTTCAGCTCCATCGGATCACAGGAAGTGGGTCATTTTTTACTTTTGTTTTTCCGCCCACCCAAGACAGACAGACAGAGAGAGAGGACGACAGAACGACAGAGACGGCCGCGAAGCTAATAGGAGTTTAAAAATGTTGATGAATGACTATCGCTAAAAAGTCCTCCGCTGACCCGGAGGGGAGATGGCCGGTCGCCAAGGTCTACCATTCCCAATGAAAATCCTAATGGAAACATTAGTTCCCCCTACGACCTCGAGGTTAAAAAAAAATTATAGCGAAATGGTAAAATCCTATACCATTTGACTACTATAGCGAAATGGTAAAATCCTATACCATTTGACTACTATAGCGAAATGGTAAAATCCTATACCATTTGACTACTATAGCGAAATGGTAAAATCCTATACCATTTGACTACTATAGCGAATTTGTAAAATCCTATACCATTTGACTACTATAGCGAAATGGTAAAATCCTATACCATTTGACTACTATAGCGAATTTGTAAAATCCTATACCATTTGACTACTATAGCGAAATGGTAAAATCCTATACCATTTGACTACTATAGCGAAATGATAAAAGATTTTAAAAACAGGGTTGTAGTCAGTTCAAACTAGATCCGATCCGTGGCGTAGCATACGCCGCAGAGCTGGGGGCTGTAGCTTAATCGCAATGCGCATGTCTCGAGACCAGCGATTGCTTGCTCTGGCGTATTCTATATACTGACTGCGTTGGCCAGCAAGGGTGGTTTGTCTTGCTTGCTCTAGCGTATTCTATAGGCTGCGACTTGCTTGCTTGCCTGCGTCTTCTTGCTCTAGCACTCTAGCTTATTATATATAGAGATGTGTACAGGTGAAAATTATGTCATACCTGACCCCTGTCCAGTCACTTGAACAGACGTGGTCATGTTGCCTTGAGCTGACCGCCTAGTCCTAGGCGCTCTGGAGTGAAACAAACATTCATGACGTAAGTGATTAAAAAATTTAAGCGCTCCTAAGTGATTTTTGCTTATCTTATTCTAAAGTTAACAACAAAATGCTTTTTCCCTGTTCTTCTTTCGTGTTTCTTTTATTCTGGTGACAGATTTACTTACACTTTAAAAGAAATATTTTAAATAAAACCTAGAGTTAATTTTCAAAGAAAAAAAAATTAAATAAAGTGCCTCAATTACGAGACGAGGATGCGTACAACATAAAATAAAATTGAGAATCCCTGTCAAAAAGATTAACTTAAAATTGAGTGACACAATAGCATAGGTAAAATGACCTAACGGTAATAGTAGCCTACCTACCTGTAGGGGTCATATTCACAAGATATTAGAACTTGCTCGTGCAAGTTTTGGAAGCATCTCCTGTGACACTCGTGGTGCCAGATGTAAAGAGTTTCGTTTGGTGTTGCCGTGGAAAATCTTTGGGACAAACGGAAACAAAGAGGTGAGTTAATTACAGGTATATGTAAATAAACATCTCCTGTGACAGTCGTGGTGCCAGATGTAAAGATGTTCGTTTGGTGTAGCCGTGGCAAATCTTTGGGACAAACGGAAACAAAGAGGTGAGTTAATTACAGGTATATGTAAATAATATGTCACATATAAGCAGGTATGTGTGATAGTTTGTTGAACATGTAAAAAACTATTATTTCACATTGTGGCATGCTTAAAGACTAGTACGTAACCACTTAGAAAATCTGTGTGTTATATGTTTGACAATGATAATCACTGGCCCTTTGAACTTTTATATTAAGTAGGATTTGAACTTTCAGATTAGAGAAGGATTTGAACATTCAGCTTGAAGATAATGAGAACTTGACATACGTTCATGAGGAATCAAATATTTTTAAAATGTTTATGAGTTTTCAATGTTGAAATTCAGTTATGATGTCAGTTAGATTAGATCTATTACATGATATAAATTCAGTTATGATGTCAGTTAGATTAGATCTATTACATGATATAAATTCAGCTATGATGTCAGTTAGATTAGATCTATTACATCATATAAATCAACTTTAAAACAAATTTAAAGATTTAACACCAAATTCTATTTACCATTTTAACAAACTACTTAGTCTGAGATATTTTATATATAGATCAAACGATATTGATTAACATTTTAAACAATCTCAGCTGCCTCATAATTTTTATTTTAAAAAACTATAACAAAAACTTTTTTTTACTTTAAATCATTTATTTACGAGACATAACTAAAAGTAAGTTCATAAAAATACGCATCCCACGACAAACCAAAAAGCAAAAATTGTAGTTATGTTTCAAATATAACGGATGTATAGTTAAATAAAAAAAATTTAAAACGTAAAAACCAAGTTTTTGACTATAAATCCCTTATGTACGAGACATAACTAAAAGAATGTTCATTATAATACGTAGCACAAGACCATCCAAAAATACAAAAAATACAAAATTGCAGTTGTGTCGTAAAACATGTTTAATATAATGCGCACCGATCAGGAATTTGGCTTATGGGGGAATTCAATCTCCCAGATATAAATTGGAAAAACTATATAATTGATAACCATCAAACTAATAAAGATATTAATGAACACTTTATAAACACTATAAACAACTTAAACCTAGAACAGATAGTAAAAAAACAACAAGGAAAAATAAAACACTAGATTTATTCCTAACAAATAGACCAGGATTAGTGTTAGACTATAAAATAATTCCTGGACCATGATATTGTTAGGCTCACCAATACAATAAAAGCTAAAATTAATAAGATACATAAAAGAATAATATATCTTTGGAATAAATGTAATTCCATAAAACTACACCAATCAGTAGCTAACTTCCAAAAAAATGTCCTAAGTAAATTTAATATAATTAGCCCAGTAGAAGAAATTTGGAAAGATATAAAATCAAATCTAAAAACTATTATGGATGAGAATGTTCCAACAAAAGTAACATCAAATAAAATTAACAAATTCTGTTTCAATTTTAAATTTAAAAAGCTATGCAAACAAAAAGAGAACTTATTTAAGAAATTTAAGGCTACGTATTCAAAACGGATACACAAAAAGTACTTAAAATTTAAACACTTGACACAAAAACTTAGTCGAAACCTCCAAAATGATTATATAAACAATTTAATTTCTAAAGATAAAAATAAAAACTTATGGTCCTTTATCAAATCTTAAAAAATGGAACCTTCAGGAATAGCTACACTAAAAGGCTCAAATGATAACACCTATAATGATAATGAGACTAAAGCTCATATCCTTAACACATATTTTGCATCATCATTCTCTGCCTCAGGCGACAAGGAAGTTTTAATAAATTTAAATAAAATGGAAGAAATAGGTAACATAACTGTAGACGAGATAGGTATACATTCACTCCTAAAAAACTTAAAAATAAACAAAGCCACTGGCCCAGATGAATTGCCTGCAAGGTTATTAAAATAACTAAGCAATGAACTGTCCCCAATCCTTGTAGTTCTTTTTCAAGCCTCTCTAAACCAGGGTAAAGTGCCACAGGATTGGAAATTAGCTAACGTAACTCCACTCTTTAAGAAAGGTGATAAATCAGACCCTGGTAATTACAGGCCTGTATCACTTACTAGTATCACCTGTAAATTACTAGAACACATAATATATAGTAGAATAGTTAACCACCTAGACAAATATAATGCCCTATGCCCACATCAACACGGCTTTAGAAAAAACAGATCACGTGAAACACAATTAATAGGTTTAATAGATGAACTATCAAAAGGCTTGGACAAAAATGATCAAATAGATACAATATTACTAGACTTCTCAAAAGCATTTGACAAAGTTCACCACCTTAGTTTACTTAAAAAACTTGGCTACTTTAGAATCTCAGGTTCCTTACATCACTGGAATCAAGACTTCCTTTTGGGTACGGAGCAAACTGTTATAATTAATGGATCTAAATCTGCACCAATAAAGGTTAACTGAGGAGTTCAACAAGGAACTGTGCTAGGTCCCTTAATCTTTTTAATTTATGTAAATGATTTACCCAACAACATCTCAACAGGTACAAAAGTTAGGTTATTTGCTGATGATTGTATAATCTATAGAACAATTAAATCAGAACAAGATAGCAACATTTTACAAAAAGACTTAGATGAATTGGTAAATGAGAAACTAACTGGAGTATGTCTTTCCACGCAGAAAAGTGTCAACTGTTAAGAGTAACAAAGAAAAAGAAACAAATAAATTCAAAATATTACATTCATGGAAAAGAACTGACCCAAACTAAAGATGCAAAATACTAAGTCTTAATAAATGAGAAACTATCATGGAATCCCCATGTCAATGAAGTTATTAAAAAATCAAACAAAATCTTAGGCTTTATAAAAAGAAACTTTAACAAATGTAATAGAGATATAAATCTAAAATGCTACCTCACTTTGGCGAGACCTGTACTAGAATATGCATCTTCTGTATGGGACCCATCCACCAAAGAAAGCATTGATAAACTAGAACAAATTCAAAAAAAGAGCTGCCAGATTCATTACTTGAGAATATTCAAATCTGACAAGAATAACACCATTAGTTAAATCATTAAACCTTGAAACACTAGAGGATAGAAGAACCAAGAGCAAAGTAGTAATCATAAATAAAGCAATTAATTCTAATTTAGAAATAAAACACAAAGATAACTTAATACAACACTCATATAGACATAAGTATAAAAACACCTTTCTTATTCCGTATGCAAGAACAAACACATAAAAATTTTCGTTCTTCCCGTCCGGAATTCGGGCATGGATGGGTTGCCTGAAGAAACCAGGAAAGCCAACACTTTATCAACATTTAAATCTCTAATAAAAATGCAGGACGAATCACAATCAATAGATAAGTGTAGGACGCAATAATCTTCTGTATAGAAGGATCGTCTGTAACAGATAAGATAAGATAAGGAATATGTTTATAAAAAGTGTTGTCAATAAAATACGCACCTTATTGCGCGACAGAAAGGTTGTTCAATATAATACGCACCGCGACACTCTAGCACAAATTTAACATACTACATAGTGATAAATAGAGTGAATCTAAAAATTCATTAATTTAATTACAGTACATTCGATCGATCTGAAATTTTGATAGATCATTTTGATCATTGGCATAAGTCTGCCTGCACAATTTCAGCTCACTAGGATACTAAGAAGTGTGTTAAAAATTGTTCAAAAGTTTCTGCGGCATTCAAGGCATCAAGCAATCACGTAGACGCCACGAGATATATAAAGGATTTAATGTTTTTAAAAAACCGTTAAAACATTTTTTTTACTTTATATCCTTTATTTAAGTGACATAACTAAAAGTGTGTTCATTATAATACGCATCGCACGACAATCCAAAAATCTAAAATTGTGTTATATCTCATATATATAAAGGATTTATAGTTAAAAACAACTACTACAGTCTGCCTGCTAAATTTCAGCTCGATTTGATAACGGGAAAAGGGTTATAAAAACATGTTTAATATAGTGCACACCGCGAGACAGACATTGTGCTGATGATTGGTAGGACATTGTGTTGATTGTTGGTAGGACATTGTGTTGAATGTTGGTAGGACATTGTGTTGATTGTTGGTAGGACATTGTGTTGATTGTTGGTATGACATTGTGTTGATTGTTAGTATGACATTGTGTTGATTGCTGGTATGACATTGTGTTATGATTGGTAGGACATTGTGTTGATTGTTGGTAGGACATTGTGTTGATTGTTGGTAGGACATTGTGCTGATTGTTGGTAGGACATTGTGTTGATTGTTGGTAGGACATTGTGTTGATTGTTGGTAGGACATTGTGTTATGATTGGTAGGACATTGTGTTGATTGTTGGTAGGACATTGTGTTGATTGTTGGTAGGACATTGTGCTGATTGTTGGTAGGACATTGTGTTGATTGTTGGTATGACATTGTGTTGATTGTTAGTATGACATTGTGTTGATTGCTGGTAGGACATTGTGTTGATTGTTGGTAGGACATTGTGTTATGATTGGTAGGACATTGTGTTGATTGTTGGTATGACATTGTGTTGATTGCTGGTAGGACATTGTGTTGATTGTTAGTAGGACATTGTGTTATGATTGGTAGGACATTGTGTTGATTGTTGGTAGGACATTGTGTTGATTGTTGGTAGGACATTGTGCTGATGTTTGGTAGGACATTGTGTTGATTGTTGGTAGGACATTGTGTTGATTGTTGGTAGGACATTGTGTTGATTGTTGGTAGGACATTGTGTTGATTGTTGGTATGACATTGTGTTGATGATTGGTAGGACATTGTGTTGATTGTTGGTAGGACATTGTGTTGATTGTTGGTAGGACATTGTGTTGATTGTTGGTAGGACATTGTGTTGATTGTTGGTAGGACATTGTGTTGATTGTTGGTAGGACATTGTGTTGATTGTTGGTAGGACATTGTGTTGATTGTTGGTAGGACATTGTGTTGATTGTTGGTATGACATTGTGTTGATGATTGGTAGGACATTGTGTTGATTGTTGGTAGGACATTGTGTTGATTGTTGGTAGGACATTGTGTTGATTGTTGGTAGGACATTGTGTTGATTGTTGGTAGGACATTGTGCTGATGTTTGGTAGGACATTGTGTTGATTGTTGGTAGGACATTGTGTTGATTGTTGGTAGGACATTGTGTTGATTGTTGGTAGGACATTGTGTTGATTGTTGGTAGGACATTGTGTTGATTGTTGGTAGGACATTGTGTTGATTGTTGGTAGGACATTGTGTTGATTGTTGGTAGGACATTGTGTTGATTGTTGGTAGGACATTGTGTTGATTGTTGGTAGGACATTGTGTTGATTGTTGGTAGGACATTGTGTTGATTGTTGGTAGGACATTGTGCTGATGTTTGGTAGGACATTGTGTTGATTGTTGGTAGGACATTGTGTTGATTGTTGGTAGGACATTGTGTTGATTGTTGGTAGGACATTGTGTTGATTGTTGGTAGGACATTGTGCTGATGTTTGGTAGGACATTGTGTTGATTGTTGGTAGGACATTGTGTTGATTGTTGGTAGGACATTGTGTTGATTGTTGGTAGGACATTGTGTTGATTGTTGGTAGGACATTGTGTTGATTGTTGGTATGACATTGTGTTGATTGTTGGTAGGACATTGTGTTGATTGTTGGTATGACATTGTGTTAATTGTTGGTAGGACATTGTGTTGATGATTGGTAGGACATTGTGTTGATTGTTGGTATGACATTGTGTTAATTGTTGGTAGGACATTGTGTTGATGATTGGTAGGACATTGTGTTGATTGTTGGTATGACATTGTGTTGATTGTTGGTAGGACATTGTGTTGATGATTGGTAGGACATTGTGTTGATTGTTGGTATGACATTGTGTTGATTGTTGGTAGGACATTGTGTTGATTGCTGGTAGGACATTGTGTTGATTGTTGGTAGGACATTGTGCTGATGATTGGTAGGACATTGTGTTGATTGTTGGTAGGACATTGTGTTGATTGTTGGTAGGACATTGTGTTGATTGTTGGTAGGACATTGTGTTGATTGTTGGTAGGACATTGTGTTATGATTGGTAGGACATTGTGTTGATTGTTGGTAGGACATTGTGTTGATTGTTGGTAGGACATTGTGCTGATTGTTGGTAGGACATTGTGTTGATTGTTGGTATGACATTGTGTTGATTGTTAGTATGACATTGTGTTGATTGCTGGTAGGACATTGTGTTGATTGTTGGTAGGACATTGTGTTATGATTGGTAGGACATTGTGTTGATTGTTGGTATGACATTGTGTTGATTGCTGGTAGGACATTGTGTTGATTGTTAGTAGGACATTGTGTTATGATTGGTAGGACATTGTGTTGATTGTTGGTAGGACATTGTGTTGATTGTTGGTAGGACATTGTGCTGATGTTTGGTAGGACATTGTGTTGATTGTTGGTAGGACATTGTGTTGATTGTTGGTAGGACATTGTGTTGATTGTTGGTAGGACATTGTGTTGATTGTTGGTATGACATTGTGTTGATTGTTGGTATGACATTGTGTTGATGATTGGTAGGACATTGTGTTGATTGTTGGTAGGACATTGTGTTGATTGTTGGTAGGACATTGTGTTGATTGTTGGTAGGACATTGTGTTGATTGTTGGTAGGACATTGTGCTGATGTTTGGTAGGACATTGTGTTGATTGTTGGTAGGACATTGTGTTGATTGTTGGTAGGACATTGTGTTGATTGTTGGTAGGACATTGTGTTGATTGTTGGTAGGACATTGTGTTGATTGTTGGTATGACATTGTGTTGATTGTTGGTAGGACATTGTGTTGATTGTTGGTAGGACATTGTGTTGATTGTTGGTAGGACATTGTGTTGATTGTTGGTAGGACATTGTGCTGATGTTTGGTAGGACATTGTGTTGATTGTTGGTAGGACATTGTGTTGATTGTTGGTAGGACATTGTGTTGATTGTTGGTAGGACATTGTGTTGATTGTTGGTAGGACATTGTGCTGATGTTTGGTAGGACATTGTGTTGATTGTTGGTAGGACATTGTGTTGATTGTTGGTAGGACATTGTGTTGATTGTTGGTAGGACATTGTGTTGATTGTTGGTAGGACATTGTGTTGATTGTTGGTATGACATTGTGTTGATTGTTGGTAGGACATTGTGTTGATTGTTGGTATGACATTGTGTTAATTGTTGGTAAGACATTGTGTTGATGATTGGTAGGACATTGTGTTGATTGTTGGTATGACATTGTGTTAATTGTTGGTAGGACATTGTGTTGATGATTGGTAGGACATTGTGTTGATTGTTGGTATGACATTGTGTTGATTGTTGGTAGGACATTGTGTTGATTGTTGGTATGACATTGTGTTGATTGTTGGTAGGACATTGTGTTGATTGCTGGTAGGACATTGTGTTGATTGTTGGTAGGACATTGTGCTGATGATTGGTAGGACATTCTGTTGATTGTTGGTAGGACATTGTGTTGAATGTTGGTAGGACATTGTTTTGATTGTTGGTAGGACATTGTGTTGATTGTTGGTATGACATTGTGTTGATTGCTGGTAGGACATTGTGTTGATTGTTAGTAGGACATTGTGTTATGATTGGTAGGACATTGTGTTGATTGTTGGTAGGACATTGTGTTGATTGTTGGTAGGACATTGTGCTGATGATTGGTAGGACATTGTGTTGATTGTTGGTATGACATTGTGTTGATTGTTGGTAGGACATTGTGTTGATTGTTGGTAGGACATTGTGTTGATTGTTAGTAGGACATTGTGTTATGATTGGTAGGACATTGTGTTGATTGTTGGTAGGACATTGTGTTGATTGTTGGTAGGACATTGTGTTGATTGTTGGTATGACATTGTGTTGATTGTTGGTAGGACATTGTGTTGATTGCTGGTAGGACATTGTGTTGATTGTTAGTAGGACATTGTGTTATGATTGGTAGGACATTGTGTTGATTGTTGGTAGGACATTGTGTTGATTGTTGGTAGGACATTGTGTTGATTGTTGGTAGGACATTGTGTTGATTGTTGGTAGGACATTGTGTTATGATTGGTAGGACATTGTGTTGATTGTTGGTAGGACATTGTGTTGATTGTTAGTAGGACATTGTGTTGATTGTTGGTAGGACATTGTGTTGATTGTTGGTAGGACATTGTGTTGATTGTTGGTAGGACATTGTGTTATGATTGGTAGGACATTGTGTTGATTGTTGGTAGGACATTGTGTTGATTGTTAGTAGGACATTGTGCTGATGATTGGTAGGACATTGTGTTGATTGTTGGTATGACATTGTGTTGATTGTTGGTAGGACATTGTGTTGATTGTTGGTAGGACATTGTGTTGATTGTTGGTAGGACATTGTGTTGATTGTTGGTAGGACATTGTGTTGATTGTTGGTAGGACATTGTGTTGATTGTTGGTATGACATTGTGTTGATTGTTGGTAGGACATTGTGTTGATTGTTGGTAGGACATTGTGTTGATTGTTGGTAGGACATTGTGTTGATTGTTGGTATGACATTGTGTTAATTGTTGGTAGGACATTGTGTTGATGATTGGTAGGACATTGTGTTGATTGTTGGTATGACATTGTGTTGATTGTTGGTAGGACATTGTGTTGATTGTTGGTATGACATTGTGTTGATTGTTGGTAGGACATTGTGTTGATTGCTGGTAGGACATTGTGTTGATTGTTGGTAGGACATTGTGCTGATGATTGGTAGGACATTCTGTTGATTGTTGGTAGGACATTGTGTTGAATGTTGGTAGGACATTGTTTTGATTGTTGGTAGGACATTGTGTTGATTGTTGGTATGACATTGTGTTGATTGCTGGTAGGACATTGTGTTGATTGTTAGTAGGACATTGTGTTATGATTGGTAGGACATTGTGTTGATTGTTGGTAGGACATTGTGTTGATTGTTGGTAGGACATTGTGCTGATGATTGGTAGGACATTGTGTTGATTGTTGGTATGACATTGTGTTGATTGTTGGTAGGACATTGTGTTGATTGTTGGTAGGACATTGTGTTGATTGTTAGTAGGACATTGTGTTATGATTGGTAGGACATTGTGTTGATTGTTGGTAGGACATTGTGTTGATTGTTGGTAGGACATTGTGTTGATTGTTGGTATGACATTGTGTTGATTGTTGGTAGGACATTGTGTTGATTGCTGGTAGGACATTGTGTTGATTGTTAGTAGGACATTGTGTTATGATTGGTAGGACATTGTGTTGATTGTTGGTAGGACATTGTGTTGATTGATGGTAGGACATTGTGTTGATTGTTGGTAGGACATTGTGTTGATTGTTGGTAGGACATTGTGTTATGATTGGTAGGACATTGTGTTGATTGTTGGTAGGACATTGTGTTGATTGTTAGTAGGACATTGTGCTGATGATTGGTAGGACATTGTGTTGATTGTTGGTAGGACATTGTGTTGATTGTTGGTAGGACATTGTGTTATGATTGGTAGGACATTGTGTTGATTGTTGGTAGGACATTGTGTTGATTGTTAGTAGGACATTGTGCTGATGATTGGTAGGACATTGTGTTGATTGTTGGTATGACATTGTGTTGATTGTTGGTAGGACATTGTGTTGATTGTTGGTAGGACATTGTGTTGATTGTTGGTAGGACATTGTGTTGATTGTTGGTAGGACATTGTGTTGATTGTTGGTAGGACATTGTGTTGATTGTTGGTATGACATTGTGTTGATTGTTGGTAGGACATTGTGTTGATTGTTGGTAGGACATTGTGTTGATTGTTGGTAGGACATTGTGTTGATTGTTGGTAGGACATTGTGTTGATTGTTGGTAGGACATTGTGTTGATTGTTGGTAGGACATTGTGTTGATTGTTGGTAGGACATTGTGTTGATTGTTGGTAGGACATTGTGTTGATTGTTGGTAGGACATTGTGTTGATTGTTGGTAGGACATTGTGTTGATTGTTGGTAGGACATTGTGTTGATTGTTGGTAGGACATTGTGTTGATTGTTGGTAGGACATTGTGCTGATGATTGGTAGGACATTGTGTTGATTGTTGGTAGGACATTGTGTTGATTGTTGGTAGGACATTGTGTTGATTGTTGGTAGGACATTGTGTTGATTGTTAGTAGGACATTGTGCTGATGATTGGTAGGACATTGTGTTGATTGGTAGGACATTGTGTTTGATGGTAGGACATTGTGTTGATTGTTGGTAGGACATTGTGTTATGATTGGTAGGACATTGTGTTGATTGTTGGTAGGACATTTGTTATGATTGTAGGACATTGTGTTATGTTGTAGGACATTGTGTTATGATTGGTAGGACATTGTGTTGATTGTTGGTAGGACATTGTGTTGATTGTTGGTAGGACATTGTGTTGATTGTTGGTAGGACATTTTGTTGATGTTGGTAGGACATTGTGCTGATGTTGGTAGGACATTGTGTTGATGATTGGTAGGACATTGTGTTGATGATTGGTAGGACATTGTGTTGATTGTTGGTAGGACATTGTGTTGATTGTTGGTAGGACATTGTGTTGATTGTTGGTAGGACATTGTGTTGATGATTGGTAGGACATTGTGTTGATTGGTAGGACATGTGTTGATGGTAGGACATTGTGTTGATTGTTGGTAGGACATTGTGTTGATGTTGGTAGGACATTGTGTTGATGATTGGTAGGACATTGTGTTGATTGTTGGTAGGACATTGTGTTGATGATTGGTAGGACATTGTGTTGATTGTTGGTAGGACATTGTGTTGATTGTTGGTAGGACATTGTGTTGATTGTTGGTAGGACATTGTGTTGATTGTTGGTAGGACATTGTGTTGATGATTGGTAGGACATTGTGTTGATTGTTGGTAGGACATTGTGTTGATTGTTGGTAGGACATTGTGTTGATTGTTGGTAGGACATTGTGTTGATTGTTGGTAGGACATTGTGTTGATGATTGGTAGGGACATTGTGTTGATGATTGGTAGGACATTGTGTTGATTGTTGGTAGGACATTGTGTTGATTGTTGGTAGGACATTGTGTTGATGATTGGTAGGACATTGTGTTGATGATTGGTAGGACATTGTGTTGATGATTGGTAGGACATTGTATTGATTGTTGGTAGGACATTGTCTGATGTTTGGTAGGACATTGTGTTGATTGTTGGTAGGACATTGTGTTGATTGTTGGTAGGACATTGTGTTGATTGTTGGTAGGACATTGTGTTGATGATTGGTAGGACATTGTGCTGATGATTGGTAGGACATTGTGTTGATGATTGGTAGGACATTGTATTGATTGTTGGTAGGACATTGTGTTGATTGTTGGTAGGACATTGTGTTGATTGTTGGTAGGACATTGTGTTGATTGTTGGTAGGACATTGTGTTGATGATTGGTAGGACATTGTGTTGATGTTGGTAGGACATTGTGTTGATTGTTGGTAGGACATTGTGTTGATGATTGGTAGGACATTGTGTTGATTGTTGGTAGGACATTGTGTTGATGATTGGTAGGACATTGTGTTGATTGTTGGTAGGACATTGTGTTGATTGTTGGTAGGACATTGTGTTGATTGTTGGGAGGACATTGTGCTGATGATTGGTAGGACATTGTGTTGATGATTGGTAGGACATTGTGTTGATGATTGGTAGGACATTGTGTTGATGTTGGTAGGACATTGTGTTGATTGTTGGTAGGACATTGTGTTGATTGTTGGTAGGACATTGTGTTGATTGTTGGGAGGACATTGTGCTGATGATTGGTAGGACATTGTGTTGATTGTTGGTAGGACATTGTCCTGATGATTGGTAAGACAGTTCAATATAAACGTGTTGAGGTCCCTCGTTATTCAATGCAGTTACAAGCAAGACGGACACGCACGTCACTAAAAATAGTGCTGTCAAACTATATATCGTCTGCGCCTAATTTAATTTATTAAAGTTAAAAATGCCCTTGAAATTTTAATATTTGAATTTGATAAAATTGTTTCATTGATTTAACCGGGATTAAAATTGTTGAAAACTTTAGAACTTTCGGTGCTTAAATTGATGGAAACTTTGTCAAATTATTGCGCATTATGAATTGGCCGTGACTACTTTTTATAACCAACTTCTAAAACCAAAATAAATTATTTTGTTAAAAGATCGGTTTTGCTAAATCATGAATGAAGACCAAGGTGAATGCAAACACCTCAAACGGTGCTATGACCATACCAAACAAACATAATGACTGACTCAAACGGTGCTATGACCATACCAAACAAACATAATGACTGACTCAAACGGTGCTATGACCATACCAACCAAACATAATGACTGCCTCAAACGGTGCTATGACCATACCAAACAAACATAATGACTGACTCAAACGGTGCTATGACCATACCAAACAAACATAATGACTGACTCAAACGGTGCTATGACCATACCAACCAAACATAATGACTGACTCAAACGGTGCTATGACCATACCAAACAAACATAATGACTGACTCAAACGGTGCTATGACCATACCAACCAAACATAATGACTGCCTCAAACGGTGCTATGACCATACCAACCAAACATAAAGAAAGCCTCAAACGGTGATATGACCATACCAACCAAACATAAGGACTGCCTCAAAGGGTGCTATGACCATACCAACCAAACATAATGACTGCCTCAAACGGTGCTATGACCATACCAACCAAACATAATGACTGCCTCAAACGGTGCTATGACCATACCAACCAAACATAATGACTGCCTCAAACGGTGCTATGACAATACCAACCAACGTAATGACTGACTCAAACGGTGCTTTGACCATACCAAACAAACATAATGACTGCCTCAAACGGTGCTATGACTATAACAACCAAACATAATGACTGCCTCAAACGGTGCTATGACCATACCAACCAACGTAATGACTGACTCAAACGGTGCTTTGACCATACCAAACAAACATAATGACTGCCTCAAACGGTGATATGACCATACCAAACAAACTTAATGACTGCCTCAAACGGTGCTATGACCATACCAACCAAACATAATGACTGCCTCAAACGGTGCAATGACCATACCAACCAACGTAATGACTGACTCAAACGGTGCTATGACCATACAAAACAAACATAATGACTGCCTCAAACGGTGCTTTGACCATTCAAAACAAACATAATGACTGCCTCAAACGGTGCTATGACCATACCAACCAAACATAATGACTGCCTCAAACGGTGCTATGACCATACCAAACAAATGTAATGACTGCCTCAAACTGTGCTATGACCATACCAAACAAACATAATGACTGCCTCAAAGGGTGCTATGGCCATACCAAACAAACATAATGACTGCCTCAAAAGGTGCTATGACCATACCAAACAAACATAATGACTGCCTCAAACGGTGCTATGACCATACACAACAAACATAATGACTGCCTCAAACGGTGCTATGACCATACCAACCAAACATAATGACTGCCTCAAACGGTGCTATGACCATACCAACCAAACATAATGACTGCCTCAAACGGTGCTATGACCATACCAACCAAACATAATGACTGCCTCAAACGGTGCTATGACCATACCAACCAAACATAATGACTGCCTCAAACGGTGCTATGACCATATTAACCAAATTGTCAACGAAGTGACTAAACTGAAAATCTTTCAGGATTAACCTTCTCTAACATTTCATATGACAGACCATACAAGACAAGAGACTGCTCAATAGTAGACACAACGGCAGACACAATGATGACACAATGGTAGACACAAAGTAGACACAACGGTAGACACAAACGAAAATGACGAAAATGGTAGACCATACAACAAACAAATGAGACTCAATGTAGACCAACCAACACAGGGTAGACACAACGGTAGACAAATAGTAGACACAACGGTAGACACAATAGTAGACACAATGGTAGACACAATGGTAGACACAATGGTAGACAAAACGGTAGACACAATAGTAGACACAACGGTAGACACAATGGTAGACACAATGGTAGACACAATGGTAGACACAATGGTAGACACAACGGCAGACACAATGGTAGACACAACGGCAGACACAATGGTAGACACAACGGCAGACACAATGGTAGACACAACGGCAGACACAATAGTATACACAACGGCAGACACAAGGGTAGACACTAACGGCAGACATAAAGTAGACACAATAAAGACACAATGGCAGACACAACGGTAGACACAAAGAGACACAATGTAGACACAACGGTAGACACAACGGTAGACACAATGGTAGACACAATAGTAGACACAACGGTAGACACAATAGTAGACACAACGGTAGACACAATGGTAGACACAATGGTAGACACAATGGTAGACACAATGGTAGACACAATGGTAGACACAATGGTAGACACAATGGTAGACACAACGGTAGACACAATGGTAGACACAACAGACACAAGGTAGACACAATGCAGACACAATGGCAGACACAATGGTAGACACAATGGTAGACAGAATAGTAGAC
This sequence comes from Ampullaceana balthica, assembly GCA_944989445.1. NCBI lineage: Eukaryota > Metazoa > Mollusca > Gastropoda > Lymnaeidae > Ampullaceana > Ampullaceana balthica. The sequence continues at coordinate 244,076 of CALYLW010001034.1, read as the reverse complement.
ACAACGGTAGACACAATGGTAGACACAATGGTAGACACAATGGTAGACACAATGGTAGACACAATAGTAGACACAACGGTAGACACAATGGTAGACACAATGGTAGACACAATGGTAGACACAATGGTAGACACAATGGTAGACACAATGGTAGACACAACGGTAGACACAATGGTAGACACAATGGTAGACACAAAGTAGACACAATGGTAGACACAACGGTAGACACAATGGTAGACACAAAGAGACACAAGGTAGCACAATGCAGACACAAGGCAGACACAATGGTAGACACAATGGTAGACACAATAGTAGACACAATGGTAGACACAATGGTAGACACAATGGTAGACACAATGGTAGACACAATGGTAGACACAATGGTAGACAGAATAGTAGACACAACGGTAGACACAATGGTAGACACAATGGTAGACACAATGGTAGACACAATGGTAGACACAATAGTAGACACAATGGCAGACACAATGGTAGACACAATGGTAGACACAATGGACGTAGACACAACGGTAGACACAATGGTAGACACAACGGCAGACACAATGGTAGACACAACGGCAGACACAATGGTAGACAAACGGCAGACACAATGGTAGACACAATAGTAGACACAATGGCAGACACAACGGTAGACACAACGGTAGACACAATAGTAGACACAACGGTAGACACAACGGTAGACAGAATAGTAGACACAATAGTAGACACAACGGTAGACACAATGGTAGACACAATGGTAGACACATAAGTAGACACAACGGTAGTCACAATAGTAGACACAACGGTAGACACAATGGTAGACAGAATGGTAGACACAATAAAGACACAATGGTAGATACAATGGTAGACACAACGGTAGACACAACGGTAGACACAATGGTAGACAGAATAGTAGAAACAATGGTAGACACAATGGTAGACACAATAGTAGACACAACGGCAGACATAATGGTAGACACAATGGTAGACACATTGGTAGACACAATGGTAGACACAACGGTAGACACAATGATAGACACAACAAAGACACAGTGGCAGATATAATGGAAGACACAACGGCAGACACAAAGGCACACACAACGGTAGACACAACGATAGCCAAAATGCAGACACAATGGCAGACACAATGGTAGACAGAATAGTAGACACAACGGCAGACATAATGGTAGACACAATAGTAGACACAACGGCAGACACAATGGTAGACACAATGGTAGACACAACGGTAGACACAATGGTAGACACAATGGTAGACACAACGGTAGACACAATGGTAGACACAATAGTAGACACAACGACAGATATAATGGTAGACAAAATGGTAGACACATTGGTACACACAATAAAGACACAGTGGCAGACACAATGGTAGACACAACGGCGGACACAAAGGCACACACAACGGTAGACACAACGGTAGCCACAATGCAGACACAACGGCAGGCACAATGGTAGACACAATAGTAGACAACGGTAGACACAATGGTAGACACAATAGTAGACAAAACGGTAGACACAATGGTAGACACAATGGTAGACACAATGGTAGACAAAACGGTAGACACAATGGTAGATACAATGGTAGACACATTAGTAGACACAACGGCAGACACAATGGTAGACACAACGGCAGACATAATGGTAGACACAACGGCAGACACAATGGTAGACACAACGGCAGACACAATGGTAGACACAACGGCAAACATAATGGTAGACACAACAGTACACACAATAGTAGACATAACAGTAGACACAATAAAGACACAATGGCAGACACAATTGTAGACACATCGGCACAGACAACTGCAGACACAACGGTAGACACAACGGTAGAACAACGTAGACACAATGGTAGATACAATGGTAGACACAATAGTAGACACAACGGTAGACACAATAGTAGACACAACGTTAGACACAATTGTAGACACAATGGTAGACACAACGGCAGACATAATGGTAGACACAATGGTAGACACATTGGTAGACACAATGGTAGACACAACGGTAGACACAATGGAAGACACAACAAAGACACAACGGTAGCAACAATGCAGACACAATGGCAGACACAATGGTAGACACAATGGTAGACAGAATAGTAGACACAACGGTAGACACAATGGTAGACACAATGGTAGACACAATGGTAGACACAATGGTAGACACAATGGTAGACAGAATAGTAGACACAACGGTAGACACAATGGTAGACACAATGGTAGACACAATGGTAGACACAATGGTAGACACAATGGTAGACACAATGGTAGACACAACGGCAGACACAATGGTAGACACAATGGTAGACATAATGGTAGACACAACGGCAGACACAATGGTACACACAATGGTAGACAGAAAAGTAGACACAACGGTAGCCACAATGCAGACACAACGGCAGACACAATGGTAGACAGAATAGTAGACACAACGGTAGACACAATAGTAGACACAATGGTAGACACAATAGTAGACACAACGGCAGACATAATGGTAGACACATTGGTAGACACAACGGTAGACACATTAGTAGACACAACGGCAGACATAATGATAGACACAATGGTAGACACATTGGTAAACACAATGGTAGACACAAAAGTAGACACAATGGCAGACATAATGGTAGACACAATGGTAGACACATTGGTAGATACATGGTAGACACAACGGTAGACACAATAGAGACACAATGGCAGACATAATGGTAGACACAATGGCAGACACAATGGTATACACAACGGCAGACACAACGGAAGACACAATGGTAGATACAATGGTATACACAATAGTAGACACAACGGTAGACACAATGGTAGACACAATGGTAGACACAATGGTAGACACAATAGTATACACAACCGCAGCCGTAATGGTAGATACAATGGTAGACACAATAATAGACACAATGGTAGATACAATGGTATATACAATGGTAGACACAATGGTAGACACAATGGTAGACACAATGGTAGACACAATAGTAGACACAAGCAGCGTAATGGTAGATACAATGGTAGACACAATAATAGACACAATGGTAGATACAATGGTAGACACAATGGTAGACACAATGGTAGACACAATGGTAGACACAACGGTAGACACAATGGTAGACACAATGGTAGACATAATGTAGACACAAAGGTAGACACATTGCTAGACACAATGGTAGACACAACGGTAGAAACAATAGTAGACGTAATGGTAGACACAATAAAGACACAATGGCAGACACAATGGTAGACACAATGGGAGACACAATGGTAGACACAATGGTAGACACAACTGTAACTCTAGTTACTTTCATTTAAAATGAAGACTCCATTTCGATGATTAAGAGCAATAATGTTTCTTGTTATCATTAATTTTACTAATACGAGAGCGCCCCCACTAACAAGTTAACCTTGAAAGGGAGGCTACTTATGAACACCAGGTATTCCCCCCCCTGTCCGTGCATCTATTCAAAGACCAATTAAACCATCAAACCAGAAGTGTCATAATCATTTTCATTTAATTTTTTCACCATCAATATCAAATTTCTTCTCCTTCGCAAGGTAAGCCTCTAACTGTTGGTCTGTCGTGTTGTAACAAGTCTCCACCTCTAACTGTTGGTCTATCGTGTTGTAACAAGTCTCCACCTCTAACTGTTGGTTTATCGTGTTGTAACTAGTCTCCACCTCTAACGGTTGGTCTGTCGTGTTGTAACCAGTCTCCACCTCTAACGGTTGGTCTGTCGTGTTGTAACCAGTCTCCACCTCTAACTGTTGGTCTGTCGTGTTGTAACCAGTCTCCACCTCTAACTGTTGGTCTGTCGTGTTGTAACCAGTCTCCATCTCTAACTGTTGGTCTGTCGTGTTGTAACCAGTCTCCATCTCTAACTGTTGGTCTGTCGTGTTGTAACCAGTCTCCACCTCTGTTTGTCTGTCGTGTTGTAACAAGTCTCCACCTCTAACTGTTGGTCTGTCGTGTTGTAACAAGTCTCCATCTCTAACTGTTGGTCTGTCGTGTTGTAACAAGTCTCCATCTCTAACTGTTGGTCTGTCGTGTTGTAACCAGTCTCCACCTCTAACTGTTGGTCTGTCGTGTTGTAACCAGTCTCCTCCTCTAACTGTTGGTCTGTCGTGTTGTAACCAGTCTCCACCTCTAACTGTTGGTCTGTTGTGTTGTAACCAGTCTCCATCTCTAACTGTTGGTCTGTCGTGTTGTAACCAGTCTCGACCTCTAACTGTTGGTCTGTCGTGTTGTAACCAGTCTCCATCTCTAACTGTTGGTCTGTCGTGTTGTAACCAGTCTCCACCTCTAACTGTTGGTCTGTCGTGTTGTAACCAGTCTCCACCTCTAACTGTTGGTCTGTCGTGTTGTAACCAGTCTCCACCTCTAACGGTTGGTCTGTCGTGTTGTAACCAGTCTCCACCTCTAACTGTTGGTCTGTTGTGTTGTAACCAGTCTCTACCTCTAACTGTTGGTCTGTCGTGTTGTAACCAGTCTCCACCTCTAACGGTTGGTCTGTCGTGTTGTAACCAGTCTCCACCTCTAACTGTTTGTCTGTCGAGTTGTAACCAGTCTCCACCTCTAACTGTTGGTCTGTTGTGTTGTAACCAGTCTCTACCTCTAACTGTTGGTCTGTCGTGTTGTAACCAGTCTCCACCTCTAACGGTTGGTCTGTCGTGTTGTAACCAGTCTCCACCTCTAACTGTTGGTCTGTTGTGTTGTAACCAGTCTCCACCTCTAACTGTTGGTCTGTCGTGTTGTAACCAGTCTCCACCTCTAACGGTTGGTCTGTCGTGTTGTAACCAGTCTCCACCTCTAACTGTTGGTCTGTCGTGTTGTAACCAGTCTCCACCTCTAACGGTTGGTCTGTCGTGTTGTAACCAGTCTCCGCCTCTAACTGTTGGTCTGTCGTGTTGTAACCAGTCTCCATCTCTAACTGTTGGTCTGTCGTGTTGTAACCAGTCTCCACCTCTAACTGTTGGTCTGTCGTGTTGTAACAAGTCTCCACCTCTAACTGTTGGTCTGTCGTGTTGTAACAAGTCTCCACCTCTAACTGTTGGTTTATCGTGTTGTAACTAGTCTCCACCTCTAACTGTTGGTCTGTCGTGTTGTAACAAGTCTCCACCTCTAACTGTTGGTCTGTCGTGTTGTAACCAGTCTCCACCTCTAACTGTTTGTCTGTCGTGTTGTAACCAGTCTCCACCTCTAACTGTTGGTCTGTTGTGTTGTAACCAGTCTCCACCTCTAACTGTTGGTCTGTCGTGTTGTAACCAGTCTCCACCTCTAACGGTTGGTCTGTCGTGTTGTAACCAGTCTCCATCTCTAACTGTTGGTCTGTCATGTTGTAACAAGTCTCCACCTCTAACTGTTGGTCTGTCGTGTTGTAACCAGTCTCCACCTCTAACTGTTGGTCTGTCGTGTTGTAACCAGTCTCCATCTCTAACTGTTGGTCTGTTGTGTTGTAACCAGTCTCCACCTCTAACTGTTGGTCTGTCGTGTTGTAACCAGTCTCCACCTCTAACGGTTGGTCTGTCGTGTTGTAACCAGTCTCCATCTCTAACGTTGGTCTGTCGTGTTGTAACCAGTCTCCACTCTAATGTGGTTGTCGTGTTGTAACCAGTCTCCACCTCTGTTTGTCTGTCGTGTTGTAACCAGTCTCCACCTCTAACTGTTGGTCTGTCGTGTTGTAACAAGTCTCCATCTCTAACTGTTGGTCTGTCGTGTTGTAACCAGTCTCCACCTCTAACTGTTGGTCTGTCGTGTTGTAACCAGTCTCCTCCTCTAACTGTTGGTCTGTCGTGTTGTAACCAGTCTCCACCTCTAACTGTTGGTCTGTTGTGTTGTAACCAGTCTCCATCTCTAACTGTTGGTCTGTCGTGTTGTAACCAGTCTCCACCTCTAACTGTTGGTCTGTCGTGTTGTAACCAGTCTCCATCTCTAACTGTTGGTCTGTCGTGTTGTAACCAGTCTCCACCTCTAACTGTTGGTCTGTCGTGTTGTAACCAGTCTCCACCTCTAACGGTTGGTCTGTCGTGTTGTAACCAGTCTCCACCTCTAACGGTTGGTCTGTCGTGTTGTAACCAGTCTCCACCTCTAACTGTTGGTCTGTCGTGTTGTAACCAGTCTCCACCTCTAACTGTTGGTCTGTCGTGTTGTAACCAGTCTCCACCTCTAACGGTTGGTCTGTCGTGTTGTAACCAGTCTCCACCTCTAACTGTTGGTCTGTCGTGTTGTAACCAGTCTCCACCTCTAACTGTTGGTCTGTTGTGTTGTAACCAGTCTCCACCTCTAACTGTTGGTCTGTCGTGTTGTAACCAGTCTCCACCTCTAACGTTGGTCTGTCGTGTTGTAACCAGTCTCCACCTCTAACTGTTGGTCTGTCGTGTTGTAACCAGTCTCCACCTCTAACTGTTGGTCTGTCGTGTTGTAACCAGTCTCCACCTCTAACTGTTGGTCTGTCGTGTTGTAACCAGTCTCCACCTCTAACTGTTGGTCTGTCGTGTTGTAACCAGTCTCCACCTCTAACGGTTGGTCTGTCGTGTTGTAACCAGTCTCCACCTCTAACTGTTGGTCTGTCGTGTTGTAACCAGTCTCCATCTCTAACTGTTGGTCTGTCGTGTTGTAACCAGTCTCCACCTCTAACTGTTGGTCTGTCGTGTTGTAACCAGTCTCCACCTCTAACTGTTGGTCTGTCGTGTTGTAACCAGTCTCCACCTCTAACTGTTGGTCTGTCGTGTTGTAACCAGTCTCCACCTCTAACTGTTGGTCTGTCGTGTTGTAACCAGTCTCCACCTCTAACGGTTGGTCTGTCGTGTTGTAACCAGTCTCCATCTCTAACTGTTGGTCTGTCATGTTGTAACAAGTCTCCACCTCTAACTGTTGGTCTGTCGTGTTGTAACCAGTCTCCACCTCTAACTGTTGGTCTGTCGTGTTGTAACCAGTCTCCATCTCTAACTGTTGGTCTGTCGTGTTGTAACCAGTCTCCACCTCTAACTGTTGGTCTGTCGTGTTGTAACCAGTCTCCACTCTAACTGTTGGTCTGTCGTGTTGTAACCAGTCTCCGCCTCTAACTGTTGGTCTGTCTTGTTGTAACTAGTCTCCACCTCTAACTGTTGGTCTGTCATGTTGTAACCAGTCTCCACCTCTAACGGTTGGTCTGTCGTGTTGTAACCAGTCTCCACCTCTAACGGTTGGTCTGTCGTGTTGTAACCAGTCTCCATCTCTAACGGTTGGTCTATCGTGTTGTAACAGTCTCCACCTCTGTTTGTCTGTCGTGTTGTAACCAGTCTCCACCTCTAACTGTTGGTCTGTCTTGTTGTAACCAGTCTCCACCTCTAACGGTTGGTCTGTCGTGTTGTAACCAGTCTCCACCTCTAACGGTTGGTCTGTCGTGTTGTAACCAGTCTCCACTCTAACGGTTGGTCTATCGTGTTGTAACAAGTCTCCACCTCTAACTGTTGGTCTGTCATGTTGTAACCAGTCTCCATCTCTAACGGTTGGTCTGTCGTGTTGTAACCAGTCTCCACCTCTAACTGTTTGTCTGTCGTGTTGTAACCAGTCTCCATCTCTAACGGTTGGTCTGTCGTGTTGTAACCAGTCTCCAACCTCTAACTGTTGGTCTGTCGTGCTGTAACCAGTCTCCATCTCTAACTGTTTGTCTGTCATGTTGTAACCAGTCTCCACCTCTAACGGTTGGTCTGTCGTGTTGTAACCAGTCTCCACCTCTAACTGTTGGTCTGTTGTGTTGTAACCAGTCTCCACCTCTAACTGTTTGTCTGTCATGTTGTAACCAGTCTCCACCTCTAACTGTTGGTCTGTCGTGTTGTAACCAGTCTCCACCTCTAACGGTTGGTCTGTCGTGTTTTAACCAGTCTCCGCCTCTAACTGTTGGTCTGTCGTGTTGTAACCAGTCTCCATCTCTAACTGTTGGTCTGTCGTGTTGTAACCAGTCTCCTCCTCTAACTGTTGGTCTGTCGTGTTATAACCAGTCTCCATTTATGGTTTCAAATCAAATATCCCACTTGGTAATGTTCCAAACCTAGTTTCTATCTTCACGTAAGTAATACTTTTTCTTTGCCCTCTAACATAGTTTTGCAATTATCTGATTTAAAAATAAAAGTAGTTGTGCTGACACATATAGAAATATAACATTGAAAAGTTGGTCTATCCTCGAAGGAGAAGTGTTAAAATAATTGTCCTTGAATTATTAACGCTACAATTTTTGTTGTTTCCCATGAAGAGGCGTTTGCTCTTGGGACATGCGCAGCGGCATGTGTGACGTCACTTCATCACTAAACTGATAGATGCTCAAGGGTCCTCTGTTTTTTAAAACAAAAATATTTTTAAAAAAACACTGGCTCATAAATAATGTGATGGCTCCTAAAATCTCCCACTAAATGGTATGGTTTTCTTTAGTTTTCTCCATCTGAGTGTGTTTATCTTTGTCTCCTAACATCCTACGCAATAAATCGTCCAAAGTCTCCGAAATTTTACTTCGAAATTGTCTAACTCTGAAGTCTCACAATGCATCACTGTAACATTGTCAAATGCTTGCTTATAAAGTCTCTCTTTAAATAACGGAACAACAAATGGTATGATTTAAATAAATCGTAACCTGCCGTGGTATCTGCTAAAAATATTCCAATTTATACTTTCAAAAATCTTTTAGTTTTTTTTATGCAAAAGTTTTCAATATAGTTCTTAAACCGTTGGTTCTGGTTGAGATTAAAGCAAGTTTGATCAAAGCAGGTAAAACAAATCTGGGTTGACGTTATCAAAGGCAGTTATTGAAATTAAACAGATAAGTCAAGGATCGCAAAATTATCCTTGCAAATTTTCTTATGGAAATCTCTAGGTTTTGTGGCAATAGTATGACTCCCACTATGATTCCTTTCTATGACCCACACACGTGAGCCAGATAAATGCCAGAGCAGTGCGTCTTGTCATCCACTCACTCGGACAGCCATAGGGTAGGATTAAACATGACCTGATAACAGGCCAGATCTCTGTTCATCAAGTCCTAATTATTGGTTTATTTTGTTAATGGTCTAAATTGGGCTTTGAGGAGTAATGCTAATTTAGCAATAACTTAATAATAAGTTAGTAACGGTATGAAGTTTTTTTTCTTTTGAAAGGGTCGATTGTCCCATGTTTGACAGGAAAATAAATTATTTTACCCCAGGGATTCTCAACCCTACAGTCAATGATGGTCCGATGAAAATCTTTTTTAAAAGTTAAGAAATCTAGGAGTCTGATATTGAAGGATGAAATCATCGTCAAACGGTAGAATAAGACTGGTGACGAGGACATAAGACTGGTGACGAAGACAATCCATTACATTATTTTAAATAACCTTATTGCACTAGCGTCTTTGATATTCAGAATGTGCTCTGTAATGGTCTGCGCTTGACTACAGTGTCAATTTCAATGGTCTTAACTCTACCACAGTGTCCATTCCATTGGTCTAAAATCTACTACAGTACCCATTCCATTGGTCTAAGCTCTACCACAGTGCCCATTCTATTTGTCTAAGCTCTACCACAGTGCCAATTAAATTGGTCTAAGCTCTACCACAGTGCCAATTCCAATGGCCTAAGCTCTACCACAGTGCCCATTCTATTTGTCTAAGCTCTACCACAGTGCCAATTAAATTGGTCTAAGCTCTACCACAGTGCCAATTCCAATGGCCTAAGCTCTACCACAGTGCCCATTCCATTGGTCTAAGTCTAAGCTCTACCACAGTGTCCATTTCAATGGTCTAAACTCTACCACAGTGTCCATTCCATTGTTCTAAGCTCTACTACATTGCCCATTCAATTGGTCTAAGCTCTACTAAAGTGTCCATTCCATTGGTCTAAGCTCTACCACAGTGCCCATTCAATTGGTCTAAGCTCTACCACATGCCCGTTCAAATGAGCTCTGACACATACGCCATGTGCTTTCGTTTCAACCACAGGTCTCACACCATCTGTTGTACGTAATCTAAACACCATCGCCACCCCCACACATACGTCATGTTATTATTAGCAGATGCAGGTTTCCTTTCAGCTTACGTCTCATTCGATAATTATAAAGACAAACAAAGCCACGTACAGATATATCACGCAGGGGCTTACTAGACACCCCAACACACATTTTTTTCTGCACCGTATTTATAACGTGGAGTATTAACGTGTCAAATGTCCGCTAGTGACCATATCCGGTTACGTTATGGCGGGCGATTCCGCCCCGCACCACATCGTGAAACTTTGTTTTTAAGTTGCACATGCTGACTCATGAAATTTGTCAAAGCAAATATCTTTGTTTTTAAAATTAATAGGCCAGCTTTTAAACTGAGTATTTATCGATGTCTTAAAATTTACTTTTCCAATAATTAAATATTGATTTATTTAACTGACAAATGATTTCTTTACGAATAGGCTTAAAACAGTGGCGTAGCGAGGGGGGGTGGGGTCGGCAAATGTCCCGGGCGGCACTTAGCCAGGGGCGGCACATTCCTAGTCATTAATTAGTTCCTTAAAATGAAAATTTTAAAAGAAAGACGAGTTTTTATAATCGAAATTAAAGAAAATCCAAATAAGAAATCAATCAAAGAAATAAAGTAGCTATCAAAAAGCATGTGAACGATTTAACTGCCAAAACGTTAAACTCCTTATTGGATATAAAAGCTTCTGATACTAATACTACAATATTTAAAAAAAAACAAAGGCTGAATTAGTATGAGAACATGACACTGATGGGGTGATAAATTCATTGATTCTTAAAATTTCACAGCCGCACCTGTTGTAAAATTTGGGGGGGGGAGGGCAAATTCCTCGTTGTTCATTGTTAAAAAGTGTAGTAAATTTTAATAAAAGAAAAGAAAAGCCAAGATAAAGAAAATTAAACGAAATGAATAACTATATTAAAATACGAGACCGCTTCTAATGCCAAACTTCAAACTCCATTATAAAACTAAAGTCTTCTGATACTACTGTTACTAAGCTGGAAAACATAGGGCTGACAGTATGACAATAATGTGCTGGTAAATATAATTTATGCAAGTTTGATTTTAACGTAAAAAAATTGTTGGCTTATTTTAATTTTTGGCATAAACAAAAATAATGGAAACAATTGCTTATCTATTGGAGTTAAAACTTGGCACAAATAAATACAAAATTTGGGGAGTTAGGCAGGAGGGGACGGAGGTAAATTCTTCGTTGTTATTTAGCTAATTATTAAAAAGTGAAGGTAAATTTTAATAAAAGAAAAGAAAAGCCAAGATAAGTACTCAATAAGTACTCAACATTTTAGAGGTTACTTTGTAAGCTATAGAACTGAAAGATGCAGACAAAAAGCTCAACACACGAACAGACGCAGGAACGTTGCTAGTCACAATGAAATCTCCTTACTTTGTAGGTTATATTTTTTTTAAATGCCCGAAAACTAGGTGGTTTATTTTAGTTTACAAAGATATTAAGGCCC
>CALYLW010001034.1:0-231900 GCA_944989445.1 Ampullaceana balthica | reverse complement strand
AAGTTACCCTGCGTAAAATAATATAATTAATTCGAACATTGCTTACAACTGTCTTAAGTAATGCAAGGTGTTAAAAAAGCTTCTCTAAAATTATTTTGATGAAAAATTAATGACGATCAATTACAAATACACCAAAATTGTCTGATCTATTGCTATTTTGGCTATTGAGCAAGCCATGGCTGAAATCATTGATTCATAAAAGATTGAGCTATGAGGAAAACCATAAAACTAATTTTATTAAAGAAATGAAGCCTTTCTTTTTAACATAAAAATTTATAGTGTTATTATTATTATTATTATTATTATTATTACTAATTTTTTTTTACTTTAAAGGGTTAAAATATTTTTCGGGAGGGGGCGGCAAATTTGGTTGTTGCCCCGGGCGGCACATACCTACGCTACGCCGCTGGCTTAAAAGTAAAAATTTAACAGGTTTCAGCTACACTTGTATCCTGTGTTGTTAATGTTGTTCGTCCGTCGTAGTCGACGATGACCACTCTCTTCATATTTTTATTTGACCTTTGCTAGGCCGCCACATGTGTCCTCTGGTCTGGTGGATTATTAAACCTATCCTAGCACGATATTGCGTCCACATGTCACCTTCTCGCGTTCACCTCGTCATCAATATTGGCCTTCTGAGACAGTGTACTGCCAAGGTAAGTAAAGCGGCTGACTGTGTTGATTTTTTTGCCGTTGATGAATGTTAGGCTCAGTATAGGATTGCCTGGGGCCGGCTGCTATAAGACTTCTGTCTCCTTTGTGCTGACTGATAGTGAGTCCAAAGCTACAGCACGCACTGGAAAATGTATCAAAGCTTAGTGCTTCTGAGCCCGCGTTAAGGGAACAGTCATCAGCAAATAGAAGGCCCAGGATGATGTCTGATTTGACCTTTGTTTTTGCTTTAAGCCTCCTGAGGTTGAATAGACGAACATCAGTGCGATACCTAATGTCCATTCCTTCTTTTTAATCTGCATGTATATCATGTCTAATTCACTTGCATCCTAAAAACTAGACTTGTATCTTGTCAACTAGAGTTGTATTCTGTCACCTATGTTGTATTCTGTCGACTTGACTTGTATTATGCCAGCTAAACTTGTATCCTATCACCATACTTGTATCCCGTCAATAGACTTGTATCCTGTCACTAGACGTGTACCCTGTCACTAGACTTATAACCTGTCAATAGACTTGTATTCTGTAACAAGATTTGTATACTGTCAATAGACTTGTAACCTGTCACTAGACGTGTTATCTGTCAATAGACTTGTAGCTTGTCACTATACTTGTATCATGTTAATAGACTTGTAACCTGTCACTAGACGTGTAACCTTTCAATAGACTTGTATCATGTAACTAGCCTTGTATCCTGTCACTAGACTTGTATCATGTTAATAGACTTTTAAACTGTCACTAGACGTGTATCCTGTAATCTACATGTATCCTGTCACTAGACTTTTATTCTGTCAACTATGGTTGTATACTGTCACCTATATTGTATTCTGTCAGCTAGACATGTATCCTGTCACTAGACTTGTATTCTGTGAACCAGAGTTGTATAGCGTCACCTATACTGTATTATGTCAATTAGATGTCTCTGTTGGTCGTTATGGTTGCTTAAAGTCACTTAGGACAGTCCTTCAGTTGTAGTTGTTTTTTTTTGTTGCGAATTGTTATTCGCACAACATTAATTCACATCTGACAATATGTCATAACTATATAACCTCTGACCTTTTCATTTTGTTATTGGATTTTGTTGTCACGGAGCCTTTATTATTGTCGTGTTTAAATGTTAGACAAAATTCATCTTCCGGTTCGCTCACGTTTCAGTCAATGAAAGCAACTAAATACGCGAACATTTGTTCTTAACAATTTTCCTTTTTTCTCAGCTATTTCCTCCCTCTCCACCCACTCTCTATCTCTTTCCTCTCTTACTACAACCCTTTCATTTCTCTCTCTCTCTCTCTCTCTCTCTCTCTCTCTCTCTTATAAGTTCTTATTCGTTTTCTTCTCAGGAGACATTCACTTACCTATTTACATATGGAAGATTTACTATAATTGATTTTTAAATATTTTATAAAGATCTTCTTAGCAATAAATGTTCAACATTTTTTTTAGTCGCTAACATGGATTCTTTGTTTAACATGGCGTTGATGGCCGTAGTTTGGGAACCTCTCAAAGGACAAGAAGATAAAAACGATGTCCTGTATATTTGATTGAGACAAACAATACTCACCGCCCATCCCTCCTCCACCCCCCCCCAAACCATCATCGGACGGCAGTTTTTTCCGAGAGAAACGATGTTACAGTCAACATTCATCATTTGTTTTGACCTGTGGCCAGTCCCTCACAGGCAATCCTACGAGGGGAAGGAACTGGGGGTCTCTGTGGGGTCATTATGCAAAGCGTTAAGATTAAGTCCATAACTAAGTGGGGCTGTGGACCCCGTATGGCGCTTTCAATTACCGTTGACTGGGAAAACAGGGAGTGAAGCAAAGAGCAATAGTTGTGGTGCGCTTATAAAAGCAGTTACTCAAAACAAGAAATAAATTCATTGATAAATATAGCTCGCAGTGTGTCATTTGGGGAAATTCCATACTTCTTTTGAAAAGTAGCCAAGCAGAGTTCTTATGAAGTAGCCAAGCAGAGTTAGAGTTCTTATGAAGTAGCCAAGCAGAGTTAGAGTTCTTAGACCCTTTTGGGGATAGAGATTATTGTGAGCATTTTTGTAAGAACGAAACTTTCTAGAAACGAGCTGGTTCCTTCCTGTTCTAGATTAGCCATAGCATCGCACCATTTGTTGTTAAATTACTTTGTATAAATAAATGCGCGCTAAGCAGCAGCGCTATAGTGGTTTGTTGATAGTTTTTCGATGGTCGGACCTAATTCTTATGTTGCTGAACCTCTAATTATCGTTATCTCTTGATAACAGATCTGCATGTTACACTTGCATGTCAAACTTCAAGAACGAAGTGACGTGTAAACTTCACCAAAGTTCATTGAGTCAAGTACGTCCAGGTCAACATAACCTCTAGACTGTAAACACGCTTACGTCGGTAGAAAGTCTCCCCTCACCTAGACACAGACACTCGTGAAGGCTCATCACGCTCTCACTTGAGTTCAATAATATACAAGCCAATAAAAACAGAAGAGTGACATTATCAAATGTCAGAAAATAAGTGCAGTCAAGAGTTATTTCAGACGAGCAACAAAGCCCATGCAAGGACGTTCCGCCACCGTTCGGTGGCATGTTGTAACTCCCCTCCAACAGCCGTCTCGATCGGCATGCATGTGCATCACGTCAAAAGTACTATTCATTATAGTTAAAATAAATAACTCGTAAAAACAGAGCTTTTGACTATAAATCCCAACGCGCATAACTCAAAATAAAGTCTTGGAAGAAATAATGCACCAAAAATAACTCGTTTTGAACGTCCGCGTAAACGTGTTCAATGTGATTGGCTGTAGGAGTCATATGTGTTTGAGGGACCAATCGCTATAGATGACCGGACAGAACGGACAGAAAGGATCGAAACTTACCTTTTATTATATAGGATGACTTTAGTTCAGCTCCCATCTCTACACTTTACCCTCTGGTCCTACTAACACTTTCATGCTGCTATTAATTATAATGGCAAAAGACGAAACATTTTATGATAATAAAAATTACAATTTGGCGAATCAATCCATATGTCAAACACTTGCATTATGACGATCTATTAAGTAAGATTTCAATTATTCCTTTTTATTAATTTTAAAAAGAAAATGGTTATGCTATTAAATATTGTCATACTATCTTTGTGTCATTCGTGACATAAAATTAAAAGAAAAACTCAACAAAAGCTTCCATATTATTTTAGAAAGTTACTCAAAATTTAAGATATATATTTTTTCGACCAATATTTAGACATTTTCTAATTTTGTGATTATAATAAAATGGTAGGAGCAAAGCAAAATTTGGTGTAAAAAATGTTTACAGATTTTGGTATTTATTAAATTTCCTAAATATAAAGTGCCCCAATTATTTTTTTCTCTCTGTTACCATTTGGGTAAAATATTGAAGACATTTCTTCCAATGTTCATCTTAAACATTTGCGATTTCCGAATAACCCTGTCATCATTGAACACAAGTCAACGTGCAGAATATGTACTCTTGTTGTGTGTGTGTATAAGGAAATAGTTTTAAAAGCACCCAGTTATCTCAATTCTACAATGATATTTTATATAGTGCAGGGGGTCGGCAACCTGCGGCTCGAGAGCCGCATGCAGCTCTTTCGATGACTAGGTGTGTCTCTCTAGTTCAATGCGCACATATTGATTATAATGATTATTTTATGTTCAAAACTCATGTAAGTGGTTCTATCAAAACTGGAAAATGTTGTAAATGGTAATTTTTGTCTCTTCCACATCAAAATGTTGCCAAGCCCTCGTATAGCGGCATCCGTCTGTTGTAACAGCTGACTGAGAACATAAATGTGCCTTACATTCATTTCTTAGTAGGCCATGTCATTTAGTCACTCTTGGTATGGCATGTCATTTAGTCACTCTTGGTATGGCCATGTCATTTAGTCACTCTTGGTATGGCCATGTCATTTAGTCACTCTTGGTATGGCCATGTCATTTAGTCACTTTGGTATGGCCATGTCATTTAGTCACTCTTGGTATGGCCATGTCATTTGTCACTCTTGGTATGCCATGTCATTTAGTCACTCTTGGTATGGCCATGTCATTTAGTCACTCTTGGTATGGCCATGTCATTTAGTCACTCTTGGTATGGCCATGTCATTTAGTCACTCTTGGTATGGCCATGTCATTTAGTCAACTCTTGGTATGGCCATGTCATTTAGTCACTCTTTGTATGGCCATGTCATTTAGTCAACTCTTGGTATTGCCATGTCATTTAGTCAACTCTTGGTATTGCCATGTCATTTAGTGAACTCTTGGTATTGCCATGTCATTTAGTCAACTCTTGGTATGGCCATGTCATTTAGTCACTCTTGGTATTGCCATGTCATTTAGTCAACTCTTGGTATTGCCATGTCATTTAGTCAACTCTTGGTATTGCCATGTCATTTAGTCACTCTTGGTATGGCCATGTCATTTAGTCACTCTTGGTATGACATGTCATTTAGTCACTCTTGGTATGGCCATGTCATTTAGTCAACTCTTGGTATGGCCATGTCATTTAGTCACTCTTGGTATGCCATGTCATTTAGTCAACTCTTGGTATGGCCATGTCATTTAGTCACTCTTGGTATGACATGTCATTTAGTCACTCTTGTATGGCCATGTCATTTAGTCAACTCTTGGTATTGCCATGTCATTTAGTCAACTCTTGGTATTGCCATGTCATTTAGTCAACTCTTGGTATGGCCATGTCATTTAGTCACTCTTGGTATTGCCATGTCATTTAGTCAACTCTTGGTATTGCCATGTCATTTAGTCAACTCTTGGTATTGCCATGTCATTTAGTCAACTCTTGGTATTGCCATGTCATTTAGTGACTCTTGGTATGGCCATGTCATTTAGTCACTTTTGTATGGCCATGTCATTTAGTCAACTCTTGGTATTGCCATGTCATTTAGTCAACTCTTGGTATTGCCATGTCATTTAGTGAACTCTTGGTATTGCCATGTCATTTAGTCAACTCTTGGTATGGCCATGTCATTTAGTCACTCTTGGTATTGCCATGTCATTTAGTCAACTTTTGGTATTGCCATGTCATTTAGTGAACTCTTGGTATTGCCATGTCATTTAGTCAACTCTTGGTATTGCCATGTCATTTAGTCACTCTTGGTATGCCATGTCATTTAGTCACTCTTGGTATGACATGTCATTTAGTCACTCTTGGTATGGCCATGTCATTTAGTCAACTCTTGGTATGGCCATGTCATTTAGTCACTCTTGGTATTGCCATGTCATTTAGTCAACTCTTGGTATTGCCATGTCATTTAGTCAACTCTTGGTATTGCCATGTCATTTAGTGAACTCTTGGTATGCCATGTCATTTAGTCACTCTTGGTATGGCCATGTCATTTAGTCAACTCTTGGTATTGCCATGTCATTTAGTCACTCTTGGTATTGCCATGTCATTTAGTCAACTCTTGGTATGGCCATGTCATTTAGTCACTCTTGGTATTGCCATGTCATTTAGTGAACTCTTGGTATTGCCATGTCATTTAGTCAACTCTTGGTATGGCCATGTCATTTAGTCACTCTGGATGCCATTCATTTAGTCACTCTTGGTATGCCATGTCATTTAGTCACTCTTGGTATTGCCATGTCATTTAGTCAACTCTTGGTATTGCCATGTCATTTAGTCAACTCTTGGTATGGCCATGTCATTTAGTCACTCTTGGTATTGCCATGTCATTTAGTCAACTCTTGGTATTGCCATGTCATTTAGTCACTCTTGGTATTGCCATGTCATTTATTGAACTCTTGGTATGGCCATGTCATTTAGTCACTCTTGGTATGGCCATGTCATTAGTCAACTCTTGGTATTGCCATGTCATTTAGTGAACTCTTGGTATTGCCATGTCATTTAGTCAACTCTTGGTATGGCCATGTCATTTAGTCAACTCTTGGTATTGCCATGTCATTTAGTCAACTCTTGGTATTGCCATGTCATTTAGTCAACTCTTGGTATTGCCATGTCATTTAGTCACTCTTGGTATGGCCATGTCATTTAGTCACTCTTGGTATGACATGTCATTTAGTCACTCTTGGTATGGCCATGTCATTTAGTCAACTCTTGGTATGGCCATGTCATTTAGTCACTCTTGGTATTGCCATGTCATTTAGTCAACTCTTGGTATTGCCATGTCATTTAGTCAACTCTTGGTATTGCCATGTCATTTATTGAACTCTTGGTATGGCCATGTCATTTAGTCACTCTTGGTATGGCCATGTCATTTAGTCAACTCTTGGTATTGCCATGTCATTTAGTGAACTCTCGGTATTGCCATGTCATTTAGCAACTCTTGGTATGGCCATGTCATTTAGTCACTCTTGATTTTGCCATGTCATTTAGTCAACTCTTGGTATGCCATGTCATTTAGTCAACTCTTGGTATTGCCATGTCATTTAGTGAACTCTTGGTATTGCCATGTCATTTAGTCAACTCTTGGTATTGCCATGTCATTTAGTCACTCTTGGTATTGCCATGTCATTTAGTAACTCTTGGTATGGCCATGTCATTTAGTCAACTCTTGGTATGGCCATGTCATTTAGTCACTCTTGGTATTGCCATGTCATTTAGTCAACTCTTGGTATGGCCATGTCATTTAGTCACTCTTGGTATGACATGTCATTTAGTCACTCTTGGTATGGCCATGTCATTTAGTCAACTCTTGGTATTGCCATGTCATTTAGTGAACTCTTGGTATTGCCATGTCATTTAGTCAACTCTTGGTATGGCCATGTCATTTAGTCAACTCTTGGTATTGCCATGTCATTTAGTCAACTTTTGGTATTGCCATGTCATTTAGTGAACTCTTGGTATTGCCATGTCATTTAGTCAACTCTTGGTATTGCCATGTCATTTATTGAACTCTTGGTATGGCCATGTCATTTAGTCACTCTTGTATGGCCATGTCATTTAGTCAACTCTTGGTATTGCCATGTCATTTAGTCAACTCTTGGTATTGCCATGTCATTTAGTGAACTCTTGGTATTGCCATGTCATTTAGCCAACTCTTGGTATGGCCATGTCATTTAGTCACTCTTGGTATTGCCATGTCATTTAGTCAACTCTTTGGTATTGCCATGTCATTTAGTGAACTCTTGGTATTGCCATGTCATTAGTCAACTCTTGGTATTGCCATGTCATTTAGTCACTCTTGGTATGCCATGTCATTTAGTCACTCTTGGTATGCCATGTCATTTAGTCACTCTTGGTATGGCCATGTCATTTAGTCAACTCTTGGTATGGCCATGTCATTTAGTCACTCTTGGTATTGCCATGTCATTTAGTCAACTCTTGGTATTGCCATGTCATTTAGTCAACTCTTGGTATTGCATGTCATTTATGAACTCTGTATGCCATGTCATTTAGTCACTCTTGGTATGGCCATGTCATTTAGTCAACTCTTGGTATTGCCATGTCATTTAGTGAACTCTCGGTATTGCCATGTCATTTAGCAACTCTTGGTATGGCCATGTCATTTAGTCACTCTTGATTTGCCATGTCATTTAGTCAACTCTTGGTATTGCCATGTCATTTAGTCAACTCTTGGTATTGCCATGTCATTTAGTGAACTCTTGGTATTGCCATGTCATTTAGTCAACTCTTTGTATGGCCATGTCATTTAGTCAAATCTTGGTATTGCCATGTCATTTAATCACCGCTTGGTATTGCCATGTCATTTAGTCAACTCTTGATATGGGCATGTCTTCTATTCAACCTTTACAAATCAAGCGAGAATTTTAGTTAGTTCAGGAAAGCTTTGTATTTATGAGGTATTCGTTTGTTCGGTTTTTTTAAAATGATGTTTCACAATCGTATTTTAAACACTGAATCTATCATCCTTCCGAATTTCATGGCTTAAAAAATGTTTCAGGTTTTGATGTCATTATATTAATTATCTGATTTCTAGAGAGCGGAGAGTTACTGCAAAATTGGAACTACAATCGGATTTTTGAAAAAAAATATATTTTTGTTTCGTTTTACGAACACAAGTAGATGATCCATGGATACCAGAAAAAGCAACAGCAGAAGTAAGCTTGACTGTGAAAAGATTGGAATTTAAAAGTTACCTCAGTTCCATGTAAATGATTGTCAATTAGACCCACTCATCACTTGAACCAAATAATGTCAACACACTTGTCTTTTTGCGTAGTTGGTTAAAAGATGACATATAAAGGAGACATTCTAGTGTTATTTAAATTTTCAACAAGAATGTTTAATAATTGTAACTTATTAAATCATAAATTTTAATTTTTGGCTTTAATCGAAATTAACGATTTTTCAAAAGTTAGCGATTAAATTTAAATTAATCGTTAACAGCCGTAGGAAAATCCCCATTTTAAGCAACACATAGGATCGAAAAGTGGGCTACGCCATAATGCAGACATCTGGTTTGCTTTTACCACCTTCTGGCGTTGACGCATGCGTAATTTCATACAGTTTTTATGAGTCATTAAATACAGTTTTATGCGTCATTAAATACAATTTTTAGTTTGAGATGTTTATCGTAAATTTATCCTTGATTTACCGTATATAATCGTTCAATAGCTCGTTCGTTCATAAGCCCCCGCCCCGACAATTTTTGAAGAGAAAAGTATTAAAAGTGTATAAACCGATCGCAAGCCGACCCCCCAAAAATAATAGGACAGCTTTAAAAAAATGGTACATATTTTTTTAAACTACAAGTTAAATCGGTAATTATGATTGTTTACTTTGTACTGCCTATCTTTGTCTTTCTGCTCTTTGTTAAGCAAGAGTTACCGGTATTTAAAAACAAACATTAATTGGTAAACAGTGATGAAAGCGCGTGCAATAAAATCTGTTGTTGAAAACAAAATTTGTAAAACAATTTATTAAAAAGTTCACAAAAATAAATAAAATTATTAAATAAGGTAAGTGCTGAATATCTATAACATATTATAGCTAGTGATAGAGCAGTCGAATCTTGTAGAATGTAGAAAAGTACATAGATAATCTACAATAACAACACCGATATTCAATATCCATGCAGAGATCACCTATGACCCGCTCATAAGCCGACGCCCCCCCCCACACTTTTTCCCCTAGATTTTGTCCAAAAAAGGTCGGCTTGCGAACGAATATATACGGTAATAAACATGATTCTTATTTGAAAATACAAGAAAGATAAATATCCCTTTTAAATGGCTGTAGTGAATCTAAGGAATCTAAGTGATGTAAGCGATTCTAAAAAAGCAGTATTCCTGCAGTCAGCAGTATTCCAGCAGTCAGCAATATTCCCGCAGTCAGCAATATTCCAGCAGTCAGCAATATTCCAGCAGTCAGCAATATTCCAGCAGTCAGCAATATTCCAGCAGTCACCAATATTCCAGCAGTCAGCAATATTCCAGCAGTCAGCAATGTTCCAGCAGTCACCAATATTCCAGCAGTCAGCAGTATGCTGACGGGACCAATCGACCCCACGTTTCCCCAATATGTCCATTTCCACAACTAATACAAACCACTTTCTATATAATTCTACCTGTGATTTCAAACCAATATGAGCATTTCATTTTTTCTCCCTTTTTAAGAGTTTAAACACTCTTTACATTTTGTCCAATCTTCTACTTTCGTAAATGAATCTAAATTTCCCGGTAACTCTTCAACTTAACATTATTTCCCTGTACGTGACCAAAACCAGAAGACGTGACGTCATGCTGCTATTCTTGTCCCTTGCGTCGACACAATAACATGTGCACTGCGCATTTCCATAGACCACGTGCAACTAAATGCGTACCAATTAGCACTAAGTAATGACTTCCAATGTGGCCACACCCTAGCACCGCATTCCATTGATTTGTATTACAAGAGTTAATGTCTTCTTGCTTTCCATAAAAATTGAGAATGGAATTGATTTTTGAAATCTAACTAATCCCTATTTTAAAATAGTTCATTAATCTATTAAAAACACTTTTCCATTTAAGTTGAGTCTATATTTAGAAGATGACAAGGTTCCGTTGTAAGCAATGCTGTGAACTCCGCCTTCTCAAACTAACAAGCAGAGATGGCGGGAGTTACCTCAAGCTGAATAGCGGCTCTTAAAAGGAGGAAGGGGGTAGAAGAGGTCCGAAAGTTTTTAGACATTTTCATTGCCTGATTTTGAGGCAGTGTGAATAAAATTTAAAATATATTGTAGAAATACAGAGCTTTCAAAATATTTATATATATATATATATATATATATATATATATATATATATATATATATATATATATATATATATATATATGTTATTGTCATTTCAATTTACTCTGATTGCGTCCGAGTGAACTTGTGACCACCTCTTGTAATTTTCCAGGTTACTACTCATTAGCCCTCGGCCTAGTGTCTCTAACCTCGGTGAGAACACTTGTCCTCGGTAAATATTGAAAGAAGACGTCCAAAGTGATATTACTTGATATAACAATTATTTGTAATGAATAAACACAAGAGAGCTGGTGAATGTCTTACAACGAGGGTCCTCGAAATATGGCAAGCTAGTCGGATAGCTGAGCACCGAACTGGATGGCTCTGTATAACGACATGAGGCAGGGAGTCTTGTCCTCAACAGTGGGTGAGTGCAGTGAACCACCGGATGTCAAACAATTAGAAACACCATTGTGTACAACCTTTATTGTGATCAAATATTTTTACCAATGTCAAGAGATTTTGATGACAACCTTCACAATTATCACGTCGTTCAAATACGAACTGGACTGATGCAAATAAATATGTTCTGATAAGTCATTGACAGATGTTAGTAACAACCAAAATAACGTGTCACAATGACAGATGTAAATAGACCACCAGCCGTCATTGACAGATGTCAGGGGCAAGAAAAAAAACGTGTCACAATGACAAATATCAATAGACCACCAGCCGTCATTGACAGATGTCAGGGGCAAGAAAAATAACGTGTCACAATGACAAATATCAATAGACCACCAGCCGTCATTGACAGATGTCAGGGGCAAGAAAAATAACGTGTCACAATGACAAATATCAATAGACCACCAGCCGTCATTGACAGATGTCAGGGGCAAGAAAAATAACGTGTCGCATTTACAGAACTCAACAGACATTAAAAAAATGGTATATTATTGTTATCACTAGCGGTTGTAGGGCGCCTATGGCATCCACTTTTTTGAAACGCCCAAGTAACGTATACTTGTTTTATAAATACCAAATATTAAACTTACTGAAATGTACACAAAGTATTTTATAATTGTTTGGGAAATTGACGTCACATAATATTTTACGGCGAGAAACACCAGACGCTCCGTTAATACTTTTCTTTTTATAAATCCCTTATATTAACTTCACCACCGCCTTTGTCTTGGTCGGGCAGGCGGAAAAACAAAAGTCAAACATGACCCACTTCCCGTGCTGCTATCGAGCTGAAATTTTGCACATAGTCTCGTGTTACCTAACAATGCATCGTATTAAAATTTCAGTTCGATTGAACTTACTGTAATTAAATTAATGCATTTTTAGTTTATCTATATAAAACTATATGTAGCGATCGTTATTGTTTACATTTTACGGGTCAATTGACTTCACGCCAGCCATCGGTGACCACATCTCGTGTTTTAACCAGGTGGAATTCACTCAGTTTCAGGGCTTTAATGTTTGTCGCGTTTGAACAAAATCAATACTTTTAGTTAGTTCACATATACGGGATTTATAGTCAAAAACTTTGTGTTTTTACGGGGTTGTTTATTTAACTGCTATGGACTATTGTACTATGTCCCTCAACGTTATAGGGGACAGTGACTTGGGCTTTTATTATATTAGATGTGGTATATCACTGTTAAATATATCCTTCATAAAGAAAAGTTGAACGTTGCCCATTTGTTTCGATGTTGACTGCTTGGTTAGTGGACGCGTTCTGTTTTAGCAACATCTCTAAAACCAGAACTCAGTTTAACTTATTTAAACACACAACCCTCTCGTACTACAATTTCTAGGTGCACGGTGGTCGAGTGGCAAGCACACTCGGCTGGCGTACCGATGATCACGGGTTCGAATCTTCGTGAAGACAGGGATTTGTTTCCGTATGGGTACCTAACACTTGTTAGGGAAACAAAGGTGGCTGGGTATTGTGTGGAACACTCATAGTCCTGACCCGTTAAACGCGGCGTAACTTGCCAACCGGCATGGTCTGTGGACGCAATAATCTTTTGTATAGAAGGAGTGGAGTGTCTGTATAGATAAGACAAGACACCTTCTAAAGCCTTTTATCAGCTACTGACCCCCCCCCGCAATGCTCACTGTAAATACAATTTAAAATTTTGTAGTTACCACATGGATTTTCAAAATCTCTTTCCATATTGAAAACACAAATAATAAAAAATAAATATAACAGTTGAACAAATTCATGAACAGAGAAGTAAGACAGCAGAGTAATTTATTCCCATAACTCGACATTTCGTACATTTCTATTCCATTACTCGACATTTCATACATTTCTATTCCATAACTCGACATTTCATACATTTCTTGTTGTTCCCTTTTCCTAATTGAGAGAAATAACGTATTCGGTTCTGTTAATATGGTTAATTTTCATCCGAAATTAAACCACGCTCCTGTTTCTGGCGTTAGTTTGTTGGATTTAACCACTCACCTGTTTCTGTCTTAGTTTGTTGGATTTAACCACTCACCTGTTTCTGTTCTTAGTTTGTTGGATTTAACCACTCACCTGTTTCTGGCGTTAGTTTGTTGGATTTAACCACTCACCTGTTTCTGGCGTTAGTTTGTTGGATTTAACCACTCACCTGTTTCTATTCTTAGTTTTTTGGATTTAACAACTCACCTGTTTCTGTTCTTAGTTTGTTGGATTTAACCACTCACCTGTTTCTGTTCTTAGTTTGTTGGATCTAACCACTCACCTGTTTCTGGCGTTTGCAAACCATCTCGCCACATATTCCCTGATCTGAGTTGCTATTCGCCTGGACACCGATGATTAGGGCCATGAATACCAGGATCGCCATCACTGACCTCGGTAAGTGTTTGGCTAGAAGTTTCTCTGAAATAACACACACAATTGTAAGAGGTTTCAGGGATTTCAAAATAAATTTTGAAACTTATTTTTCTATCATATTTTAAAGAGAAAATGTGCTGATACCTACCACTATGTATGATTAAAGATACGCACTTGCATAAACTTATAGCGTCAGTTTGATTGGTATAAGACAGAGATATACATTTTAACTGTTTTGAAAATATACAATTTTGTTTGCGCTATATGATAAATGTTGAGGGAAAAAATAAATGTATTACGATAATTTTTCTTAAGCACTTACAATGACTATAATTTCAAGTAAACGATTAATTACTTAATCAGACTGACAAACAAAAGACACCACTTCAATCATCAAAATGGATCTTTATCAAAAGGATACATTTCAAGTCAAATTACAAGTCTGAACATTGGTTCATTGCCTTGATAAAGACTTGGTGAGGTCCCAAGAGAAGGCCAAGGGTTTGTCTCCGGAAGATGGTCAGGTTATCGAGGTTCATATCAATCGCTCACTTAAACGTCTGTGCTCATAGAAAGGCTAAGATGGATAGCCATGAACCAAAACATTTAGAAAATTGTTTCAATCTGGTGGAACGACCATGGGGGTGGGGTGGGGGGGAGGGAGAAAGTTCCACTGGGAATAGATAACAAAATTAATAGTTGACATCTCTACCAATAAGCGGGTGGGGGGCGCATTTAAAAGGAAAGAAAGTGACTTGAATTTCAAACACGCATCTTATACTAAGGTTGTTCTAGAAAGGTAGATAAGTAACGCACAGTAAGACATACAAAATGGTGTCTGAATACAATTTATATCAGGATACTGATGTTTCAATGAAATAGTGAAGATATTATCACATAAATGTTCACAAAATACAAATGCAGAATACGTGCAATATGTTTAACAAATGTAACAAGAGTATTTAATAAACATGACTTCACATGGATGTCTGCACTGAATTCACATTCTGATGTATACAACAGAATTATATATTTATAATTATATATTTATCGATTAATCGTTAAAAATTGTTAACGATAAAAAAATTGTAACGATTAATCGACCCAACACTTATAAATGTCAAAAAAGTAAAATATTTCGGCCGATAAATATAAACTAATTTCCGGACGATTACACGAACATTTTGGTTTTAAACTATTGACTGACGTGAATGTTCAAAATGTCGATAAAGTTTATTGTGTCCATTGAGAGAAATCATTTGCCTACCATGCAAAGTTCTCTCTAAGTCTAGACTTCGATGGTCCATGTGCAAAGTTAATAAAAACTCTTGTGCAAAGTTTCACAACGTCGATTTCTTGTGCAATATTTTACAAATTTGCTGCTCGGTGATTCTAAACTCCTGCGTGGCGTCGGTCAAATATTTGCGCAGCGGCGCTGCTTAATTAAAGGGAACATTGCTGCCATGGTTCTAACACTTCCCTTGCATATCACCTGCAAACCAAACATCCACTACAGCAGGGGTCGGGAAAACCATGGCTCGCGAGCCATATATGGCTCTTTTGATGGCTGCATATGGCTCGCAGAAAAATGTTCATTATAAAGAAAAAATGTTTCTTCAGACTACTTTGATCTAAATAATTTTTGGAAAAAAATTCTTTAAAAAAAAATTAATTGAATATAAAAAAGAAGAAAAAAAACCACCTCGTCGTAAGTCAATAACCTTACTAATTATTTTCTATTTTTATGGCTTACGTGATGTAAAATATTCTTGAAAGTTTGGAAAGCGGGAAAATTTTTGGAGGTGACATGTTGATTGACCAATTAATTCTATCCGAATAGTAATGAGGTGAGCCATACAGAGAGAATGCACGAAATAATCAAGGTCAGGGGTTAGTAACCTTTAGGAGTTAGATTGCTATTTAAGTGAGAGAGATTTTGGAATTCGGGATCAAAGTGATATCAGTGATTTCTATGGAAAAGTGGCAAAAATACATTGTTCAAGTGGGGTTGGTCTATACTGCTTTCGAAAATAGCGGACGATGTGTGCATGTGTAAAAGGGTCCACACAAATGATTGTAGTCGGATCAGAAAGTAAATTTTCGTTTTAATCGCGTTCTAAGCTAACTAATTTTAGAAACATTTTTGACAAGATGGCTAAAAGAAAGAAAGACGATGAGTATGGTACTTTTCAGCAGGAATGGATGGAGGAATTTGCCTTTATGGAGAGAACGGGTTCTGCGGTGTGTTTAATATGCAGTGATAAAATTACGTCTATGAAACGGTCAAATGTAAAGCGACACTTCGAGACACGCCATTCTACATTTGCATTGAAATATCCTGAGGGAGGCAGCAGAAAGAAAGCATGTCAAGAATTGCTATCAAGAGTGCAAGCTGGTTAGCAGCAAATCCGTGTTTGAACCCAAAAAAGGTGATTGGAATTCGGTAGCTTTGCTGGCGCTTTAGCTATTGTAAGAAACGGAAAGCCATTTACAGATGGGAGTATGCCAAATCATTCATGGTTGATGTTGCCAATGTACTTTTTCATGACTTTTCCAATAAGGACAAAATAATTAAACGGATAAAAGAAATGCCTCTGTCGGCAAGAACTGTTCACGATCGTAGCATCATGATGTCAAATCAAATTGAGGATATGCAAGTGAAGGACATAAATGCGGCACCGTTTTTCTCTCTCGCTTTGGATGAGTCAACAGACATAAGTAATTTATCCCAGTTCAGCGTGGTTGGAAGGTATGTTGTCTTTAAAAACATTACATGAGGAAAGTCTTGCT
This sequence comes from Ampullaceana balthica, assembly GCA_944989445.1. Taxonomy (NCBI): domain Eukaryota; kingdom Metazoa; phylum Mollusca; class Gastropoda; family Lymnaeidae; genus Ampullaceana; species Ampullaceana balthica. The sequence continues at coordinate 215,448 of CALYLW010001034.1, read as the reverse complement.
GTTTTGTCTATGAAGGGCACAACAAGAGGGCAGGATTTATTCGAGTCCTTCACTGAGTTCGCTAAAGAAAAAAAATCTACCGATGGATAAACTTGTTTCGGTGTGCACTGATTGTGCTCCGTGCATGGTCGGGAAAAACAGAGGATTTGTTGCTCTTCTTTGTGAGCATGAAAACAGACGCATCCTAAGCTTTCATTGCATCCTACATGAGGAGGCGCTTTGTGCTCAGATGTGTGGCGAGCAGCTTGGTGAGGTGATGTCGTTGGTGGTTCGGGTAGTCAACTTTATGGTTGCCCGAGCATAAAATGATTGCCAGTTTAAAACACTGCTTGATGAGGTTGTGAATAATTATCCTAGTCTGCTTCTGCACTGCAAAGTGCGTTGGTTATCAAGGGGGAAAGTGCTCAGCCGATTTGCGGCTTGTCTGAGCGAAATTTGGACTTTTCTTGAAATGAAGAATGTCGAGCATCCCGACTTAGCTGACACTGAATGGCTCCTGAAGTTTTATTATCTCGTAGACATGACTGAACATCTAAATCAGCTCAATGTGAAAATGCAAGGCTTTGGAAATACAATCTTGTCCCTGCAATAAGCAGTTTTTGCATTTGAAAACAAGCTAGAACTCTTCATCGCTGACATTGAAACAGGTCGTTTATTACATTTTGAAAATCTGGGAGAGTTCAAAGATATGTGCACATCAAGTGACCCTGCTCAACATCTTAATATTCAGCAGCTAGCAGCTTACGTCCAATCTCTGCAGTCATTTAAAGCGCGCTTTGGAGAATTTCGTGAGCACACCCGTCATTTTAAGTTCATCACCCATCCACATGAGTGTGCAGTGGACAGCACTGACTTGAGTTGCATCCCCGGAGTCTCCGTCAGAGATTTTGAGCTACAAGCTGCTGACCTGAAGGCCTCAGACATGTGGATGAATAAGTTTAAGTCACTGAATGAAGATTTGGAAAGACTTGCACGACAGCAAGCAGAGTTGGCGAGCCAACACAAATGGTCAGAAATGAAAAAACTTCAACACGCAGACCAGCTGATTGTCAAACCTTGGAACGCGCTACCCGTCACATACAACACACTTTAGCGTGTGAGTATTGCTGTACTGACAATGTTTGGCTCAACGTATGCATGTGAGCAGTCTTTCTCACATGTAAAGAACAAGACCAACCACCGATCACGTTTAACGGATGGAAGTCTCAACGCCTGCATGAAGCTTAACCTCACCACGTATCAACCAGACTACAAAGCCATAAGTAAGTCCATGCAGCACCATAAGTCGCATTAATGGTAAGTAATACTCATTATTGATTTTTTTAGCAACAGCATGACAGTGTTATTAAAACGATTGCAGAGCATAATTATTGTGCTTTTAGTGTTGAAATTACATAAAATGAAAGCATTTTCTTGAATTTTTAGTTGTAAGAAATATGTATCGCTCTCACAGAATTACGTCTCGAAATATCTGGTGTTTATGGCTCTCTCAGACAAAAAGTTTCCCGACCCCTGCACTACAGTATCAGAAACTTCAGCCTAGACAATCTAAAGCTATTTGTACGATTGTTCAGCTCGGCTGGTTATATTGTCAATAAGACCCCCTCATCACTTGAACCAAATATTGTCAATACACTTGTCTGTTTGCGCTTCGGTTAAAAGATGTCATGTATAGAAGACATCCTAGTGTTATTTTGATTTTCGACAAGTACGTTTAATAAATGTTACTTATGACACTATAAATTTCAATTTTTGGTTTTAATCGAAATTAACGATTAATTAATCGTTAATTTTTCAAAAGTTAACGATTAAATTTAAATAAATCGTTAACAGCCCTAATTAAATATATATAATTTGCAATGTCACGTCTGTAGTGTCTGTCCGCGACGCTACTAAATTTAGAAAGCAGCTCACCAAATTACTGCACCAATGCATCAAAAGGTGTGCAAATTAAAGATGCGCTGTAAAAAAATATTATATGACGTCATTGTTTTAGCTCATATTTTAATTTTGGAAAAGGGAACAATGTAAAAAGAGGATTTGATGATAGTTAATTATAAAATATAAAAAACAAAGGGGGCGCCGTAGGCGCCTATACAACCCCTATTATAAAATACTTTGTGTACATTTGAGAAAGTTTAATATTTCATATTTATCAAACAAGGACAAGTTAGTTGGGCTTTTGAAAAAGGTCGGCTCCGTAGGCGAACTAAAAAAAGTGCATTTTTTCAAAATAAATAGAATTCATCTGAAAACTTCCGTCATTTTTGACGGGTGATACGCTAGTACATACATATTCTTTTTAAATCCTTTATATTAACTTGTGATGTCTGAGCCCTTTATTGCTTGCCGAAAAAACTTTGGATTGATTTTTAACCCAATTCCTCGTAAGCTAGCGAGCTGAAATTGTGCAGGCAGTTTAGCGCCAATGTTAGAAATGACGTATTAAAATTGCAGGTCGATCACATGTACTGTAATTAAATTATTAAATTTTTAGATTATTTTATTTATCTCTATGTATCATTTTAATTTTTGTGCTAGAGTTTCGCGGTGCGTATTATATTGAACAAACTTTTTAATACTTTTTAATGCTTAAGACTTAAGAATTGACCTTTTGGCCAATTATCATCATTATATAGGTTTTAAATCAATTGCTTTGATAGCAATTCAAGAAAGATCCTATTGAATTTCTCTTAAGATAACTAAAAAAAATTGTTTACCAATGCACTAAGCAACAAATGCATAAAGTTATGATTTATATTTGACGTAGCCGTTGGCAGACGAAAGAGAAAAAATCTTCTTAAAACTGACACTATTAATTTCATAACTGTGTTAAAATAGTTGAATCCATAACGCCCCTTAAATCAGTCCCAAACATTGACTCAAGCCATAGTATTATATTTTTTTCCGAATTTGTATTTGAAGGAGGTATATAAGACCAGCCGTGTGTCAGGAGTCAGGAGTTCCCAACTGGAATGAAAAGTGTGAGACTTGTTCATTTCAGGTAGGTCATGGCAGGGGGCAATGACGTTAAGTTAATTGTATACCAAAAGAAAGTCTATTGTCCCAACTTAGTTTTATTTAGGAAAACCCAGTGGCATAGCTAGAACTTTTGCCGCTCGGGGCGGTCTCCAATTAGCCACCCTTTTACATGTGGTAAGATTTATGAACTGGAGGAGGCTATGATATGATAAGTTGTATGACATAATAAGGAGTATAATAAGATAAGTTTTATGTCATAATAAGATTTTTGATCTTATGAGCTGTATGACATAATAAGGTTTATGTCATGATAAGGTAAGGGGGTATAACAATATAGGGTTTGTGCAATGATAAGGTTTATTAGATGGTAAAGGGTATTACAGAATGAGGTTTATGACATGCTTAATTGAATGAATTATTAAGTTATTATTTAAATCATTAAGTAATTACAGTTAAATAATAACTTTTATACCATTGTAACTGGTTTAGTATGATCCTTTAGCAAACGACATTTTTAAAATTTACGTGGGTGAGACAGGTCGTCGTCTTGTAGATCGGTTTAGAGAACTTACACTTGAACTTGAACTATCCCTTAACCCGTTGTTGGGTCGTTGGGGCACCATCGTGAACTGCTCACTAACACACGCCATTTGTCCCGGTCCTGTGCTGCCCTTTGAGAGTCGCTGAATGACAGGCCGGTCCACTCTTTGATATCCTCCTCCCATCTTTTCTTTTGTCTGCCTCTTTTCCTTCCTCCCTAGACTGTGCCTTGCAATATAGTTTTTGCGAGACCTCCATTTCTTGTCACGTGTCCGTACCATCGTAATTTCCTCTTTTTAATTGATGTGAGTAGGTCCTCGTAGGGGCCAATGACAGTACTTATAGTGTTACGGACCGCTTCGTTTGTGATGTGCGCTGTGTAGGGGATGTTCAATATCTTTCTGAAACATCTCATCTCCAGCGCATTGATTCTTCTTTGGAGGTCTGCAGTGAGCGTCCAAGCCTCACAACCATACAAAAAGACCGACATCGCCAGAGAGCACATTAGCCGGATCTTTGTTGTCAGGGAGAGCTTCTTACTTTGCCAGATGTGCTTTAATTTACTCAATGTTGCCATTGTTTGGGCTACTCTGGCAAGAATTTCTGGCTTTGAGCCTTCGTCGGATATTATGGCCCCTAGATATTTGAAGGTGGAGACTTCTTCGAGTTTTTGCCCGTTTATCCGAATCTCACTTGTAAATTTACTATTCGCCATGACCTTGGTCTTTTCTGCATTGATTTCCATGCCGTACGCCTTTGTTGTTTTCTCTAGCTTTGCGAGGAATTCTTTTAGTTCGTCCTCGCTACCAGCTAGGCCGTCAATGTCATCGGCGAAGCGTAAGTTGGTGATACTTCTCCTCCGATGCTGACTGTTCCGACATGGTCTTCTAGCACATGTATAATATAATATGTTTAGAGAACACCTGTATAATATAAATAAACAGGCTCAATGTCCTGTGTCTAAACATTTTAACATTGTTGACCATGACGGAATTTCAGATATTGCAATAACTGGTATTTTATATGCAAGCAATACCCATGATATGGTCTACATGGAAAAAAGACTTATAAAACGATTTGATACGTTGGCTCCATATGGAATTAAGCAAATTCATAATTTTTCCTAACTGTAGACTCTTTTTCCCGTTGTTGTTTACATTGTAACTTTTGATACTTCCTCCTTTTTCCTATATCCCGTGTTATAATTGTTGTTTTTCCTTTCGTTTTATTTTACATAACTATTTTATGATATAGTATGTTTTTTTTAATAATTTTATTACTTATGTGAGTACACATTATTTGTTTATTGGTGCTGATGAAGGCATCGACCGAAACGTTTACTGTCATGTTAGTTTAAAATTAAAACTCAAATTTATAGTTTTCATTACACAATTTGTCTTTGGTTGTGCATTTACTATTGCATTTGAAAGCTTTATCGCAGTCCTGTTCTATATGACTGTATATATTGATTTTCTTTTATGAATACTCAAAAGAAAAAAGCAAGCAATGCGAAATCTGCTAGGGCGGGGCTCATTGGCTGAGTGTAAACAAGGGAGACATAAGCTTTGACTGAGTGTAAACAAGGGAGACAAAAGCTTTCACTGAGTGTAAACAAGGGAGACAAAACCTTTGACTGAGTGTAAACAAGGGAGACAAAAGCTTTGACTGAGTGTAAACAGGGGAGACAAAAGCTTTGACTGAGTGTAAACAAGGGAGACAAAAGCTTTGACTGAGTGTAAACAGGGGAGACAAAGCCTTTGTTGAAGTCTTCAGAGGGCAGCTTGCGAAAAAAGGGGGAGAGGGGGATATTTTTATTGAAATAAAATTAATCAGTCTACAACATCAAAGTACTTGGTCTACAACATCAAAGTACTTGGTCTACAACATCAAAGTACTTGGTCTACAACATCAAAGTACTTGGTCTACAAAATCAAAGTTATTGGTCTACAACATCAAAGTACTTGGTCTACAACATCAAAGTACTTGGTCTACAACATCAAAGTACTTGGTCTACAAAATCAAAGTTATTGGTCTACAACATCAAAGTACTTGGTCTACAACATCAAAGTACTTGGTCTACAACTTCAAAGTACTTGGTCTACAACATCAAAGTACTTGGTCTACAAAATCAAAGTACTTGGTCTACAACATCAAAGTACTTGGTCTACAACATCAAAGTACTTGGTCTACAACATCAAAGTACTTGGTCTACAACATCAAAGTACTTGGTCTGCAACATCAAATTACTTCGCCTACTACAGTAAAGTACTTGATCTGCAGCATCAAAGTACTTCGCCTACTACAGTAAAGTACTTGATCTGCAGCATCAAAGTACTTCGCCTACTACAGTAAAGTACTTGATCTGCAGCATCAAAGTACTTCGCCTACTACAGTAAAGTACTTGATCTGCAGCATCAAAGTACTTCGCCTACTACAGTAAAGAACTTGATCTGCAACATCAAAGTATTGCGCCTACTACAGTAAAGTACTTGATCTGCAACATCAAAGTATTGCGCCTACTACAGTAAAGTACTTGATCTGCAACATCAAAGTATTGCGCCTACTACAGTAAAGTACTTGATCTGCAACATCAAAGTATTTCGCCAAACACAGTAAAGTATATATACCTGACTACAACAGTAACGCACTGAACGGTAAAGTACATGGTGTACAATAGTAAAGTACTTGAATAGTACTTGGTGTCTACAACAGGGATGTATTGGTTTACAATAGTAAATTATTTGTTATGCAACAGTTAAGTACAAGAACAATAAAAGACTTGGCATGGAACAGTAATGAATTGGTCTAAAGCAGTAAAGTTGTAAAAGTAAAGGCATAAAAACTTTGTGTTTTGTTAGTTAAATTTGTCAAAGTTAGTATTTTGCAGGTTCGGTATATAGCAAAAGCGTATTTTGAAAATTAGGTACAAACAAAATGTGTATTTTAAAAGTGGGATAATCTATATAAAGGGGCGTATTTTTCAAGCTAAACATTTAAATGTCTTTATTTTTAAGCTTAGTTATATAAGTGTGTTTTATGTAAGTTATTTACATAAATGATACAAATTTGATGGCATTAAATAAAGACACACAAATGTGTTTTGGATAGAGTTCAAAGATAAAAATCTGCTTATGCGAAATTAAGATATTGTCTTGCAGCCTAGAGACTTACTTAAACAAGTAATAAAAACTCGAATGAGCATTTAAACGCAATTTTCAACAAAGAATTTCCGATTTATTTTTATTCCAACGATATCATTCCAGATATCATTTAAAGTCGATTCAAATAAGTTATTCTGAAACTAAACACTATATGACGTCATATCCCCTCACGCTACATCACACCAAGAATGTGTCAATATAATGCGCACCGCGCAACAATCTAACATAAGCCTTTACAAAGCAGGAAAACCCCATTAACTATCATTCTAGATGTAATTAAAAGTCATTTCAAATCAACAATTTTGAACTAAACAAAACAATTGTTATCTACAAATTCCTGCTAAAATTACGGGAGTAGAACTAAATAAGATTATTAAAAAATTCCTTCTCCTAAATTGTTCTAAATATTATTAGATACCGTTAGGCGTTTGTTTTAACCCGATAGACAGTGGCGTAGCTAGAACTTTTGCCGCCTGGGGCGGTCTACAATTTTCAACCCTTTTAAGGGGCCGTACATAAATGACGCCACGCACCTGGGAGGAAGGGAGTAACACATTTGTTACCTAGTATTTGAGATATCTGACGTCACGTCAAAACGCGCAACTTTAAATAAAATTTCCACATAAATATTTGATTACTGACACTTTATTTAATGACGTTTATGTAAATCTCGTGTTACGATATTAGACTCCAGCCTTACACTAAAAACATACTTAAATGACAAAATATTGTATTTGAAACATTCTCATTCTCAAATAGGAATTAAAGCTTTTAAGGTGGGAAGGGGGTGGTCTAAGGTTTGTGAAGTCATACTGAAGAAGGGATCTAAGTTTTTGTGACGACATGTTACGAAGGGGGAAGGGATGACAAATCAGCCAAAATCGTGTGACGTCATTTAGGTACAGCCACTTAGTCGATTATATTATGGTTTTTATAAATTAATAAACATGAATAAAAAATTGTATTTGAAACGAAGTAAAGGTGGTGAACATGTTTACCATTGCGTTCCATATTTATGTAAGCAGTAATAAAAGAGGCCGCATAAGATGATATACCTATAAATACACATTTATAAAAATACAAGATACCTTTTTTAAAGGCAACAAGAAAGTTACTGAGGTCGCAGTCACCCCGTCCCCCATGAGACAAAATATATTCCAAATTTACACCAAAAAAACATTACCAAACAAAGAAATGGTATACATTAGTTAGTATGTAAGCATATTTATAAATTTACTTTCATAATAGAAAAATCGTGTATTATGCTATCAAAATTAAATTAATTATAATATCTTGCCCTATGGACAATATTGCAAGATTTTGTTGTCTTAAATTGCTTATTGTGGAACGAAGATAATTTTTTTTACCAACATCAGTTTGAAGAAGCTCCTTTCACAATTAGCGACACTGATAGTAATTCTTGAAAAAATTTATTAGCCAAATTACAATTGTAGGGACAGAAATGTCCAATCTATACTGTTGAATTCATTTTAATAGATCAAGGGGGTCTTTCCCCCCCGTTGTTCTTACATAATGCTTCTTCTTGTAGTGTGTGTACATCCATAAAAACCTGGATCCTTTTTCTTTCAATGTGGAATGTTTTAAATCAATGTCAATAAAGTAATTTATTTGATGTTCAAATTCTTCATTTAGTTGGTTACATGGTATTATAAACGAATATTTTCTGGCAAAGACATGCAAAAGATCAAAGCGTTTTTTTATAATTCCATCCATGGATAAAAACATATCTTGTTGAACTTCTAGTTCTAAAGATAGAGCCACGTCTTCTTAATTTCCGCCACTAATAATTCTTTTATTCTTCTTACTCCGCGCTCAGTTCATATCTTCAACTCTTCACAAATTGTTTGACTGATATAACAGCTGTATCTATTTGCAAATCTCTTTGTTCCTTGTAATGACGGGTTCCAATAAATTGAGATAACATAGAAAAGAAAAATATCGCATTGAATTGAGTAAAATTCCAGCATCTGATCTCCTTTTACTTGTTACTTCAGATGTCGATTTTTTAAAGACGCTTGAAATTTTTAAGTATGTCTTTTTTAAAAATATGTATGCCAAAAGTGGTGTTTATTAACGGAGAAATTTGAATATTTTCATATTCTTGTCATAAATCTTAATAATTTTCCATAAAATAACGAATTGAAATTATTTACACATTACTTTAAATGGATAGGCTTAACATTTTTAATGAATAACTGTATTTTAATGAAAATCACCAATTATGTGTGCTATTTTAATGCAATAACAACAACATTAATTTTTAATAACTTACCCTACAATAATTTTCTGAAAACTGAAACAGTAATATAAATTACTACTTGCAAGTTTATCAAAATATTTAAACCACCTTGCCTTGTAGGTACTTTTTCGCGCATCATTGTGCGAATGTTGAAATGCAACGCAAAAACTGTCGTGGCGATATTGATAGCCATATTATTCGCCCCAGCGGTGATGTGTTTTTGTGGTATTATACACGCTTTTATTACACGCTTTTATTTAAGTCACAATTTTTGTATGTTGTATCCATCCACCCTTCCTTCAAATCTTGAAACGTAAAATTAAACCATTTTTTGATGGTCCTAGAGATCTAAAAATTTTACCACAGATAGATCTTGGATGACAATGCATTGTATCAAAATTTCAGATCGATCGAATGGACCGTATTGAAATTATTGCATTTTTAGTTTATCTATAGTCTATATATAAGCATCGGTACCCGACTGCTTTGTTGACATCTATGAGTTCACCACGTGAACACATTACAGTGGTATAAAACGTTGGGCGGGCGCTTATGAGGTGTTTGGTATACAATAATTAACCTTAAAAACACTTTTTAAAAACTAGTCTTATATTAAAAATGCACTAATTTTCTACTTTTTAGTCTACGCATTTTACAGTAAGTGCAAAGCCAGCTTACCTTTTGACTATAAATCCCTTATATATGAGACATAACTAAAGTAGTGAGTATGTTCAAACGCGACATTTACAGACTGAAACAGAATTATCTCCCCTGGTTTTTATCTCCCCTGGGCGCAGGGACGGTAGGGGGTGTGAACAGTGACGGTCGGCGTCAACGCGTGAACTAGGCACGTGAAAAAATTATAAACAAATAGTTCGACGGACGGTTCCGATTAAACTTACAAAGCAAGCTAATATAAGACTAGTAAAAATAGTGGTAAGAAAGTGGTGTGGGCTTCAGACGTGAAGTTTATAGAGTTTTTATTATAAGTTTTAAAAAATAGCTGTAAAAACAAAGTTTTTGACTATAAATCCCTTATATATGAGACATAACTAAAAGTAGTGATTATGTTAAAAGCGTGTCCTTTTTAAAAAAAAAGATTTTTAATTATTTAAGTCAAATTTTTTGTATGTTGTATCCATCCATCCATCCATCCTTCCTTCCATCCATCCTTCCTTCAAAACTTGAAACGTAAAATTATACCACTTCTGATGGCCCTAGAGATCTAAAATTTTTATCACAGATAGATCTTGGATGACAATGCATTGTATCAAAATTTCAGATCGATCAAATGTACCGTGTTGAAATTATTGCATTTTTAGTTTATCTATAGTCTATAAATAAGCATCGGTACCCGTCTGCTTTGTTGACATCCATGAGTTCACCACGTGAACACATCACCGTGGTATAAAACGTTGGGCGGGCGCTTATGAGGTGTTTGGTATAAAAAAAAATAGTGGTAAAAAAGATGTGTGGGCTTCAGACGTGAATTTTAAAGAGTTTTTATTATAAGTTTTAAAAAATAGCTGTAAAAACAAAGTTTTTGACTATAAATCCCTTATATATGAGACATAACTAGAAGTAGTGATTATGTTAAAAGCGTGTCCTTTAAAAAAAAAGATTTTTTTAATATATTTATTTCTGATAAAAGCGTCACCTGTGACGTATATCACTTAATTTTCAAAACAAATCGGTACCTTTTTGAGCGATTAAAATTTTGTGAACGATTTTTTAAGTTATTTATAACATCCACTATGTAATCAAACAAATGTTGTGCGAATCCGTTTTTTAAGACTCGAAAGTCCTCGGGTTTTCCCCCTTCAAAACAAAAAGGGCGGTTGTCGGAAATGGTTGTACGTTTCAAATGCCCAAAAATGCCACCCCTAAATATGTGCCGCCCAGGGCGGAACACCCCTTCCACCCCCGCTAGCAACGTCACTGCCGATTAATGCTATGTTTGGCGAGAAATTGACAAAATACTGATATTTTTTTCGTTCCCAAGAAATCCAGTAAATCTTTTCGGTAACTTTTTTAGCCAGTGCACATCCTTGGGACCTCCTTAACATCTTTGAAAAGATTCGAACCCTCTATCTGGTATGGTTCAGGAGTTGCTGTTCAAAGCTCGAAAAGACTGGCCAGACATTTCAAATATATATAAGAAATTGCGTTAAAAAGTCATTTGTGTTGAATTATGATGAGAGTATCGTAATGTCTTTTGACAAATGGGCTCATGTTAAACCATTATACTAACTAGTATCTTACAGACTCCTATCTGAAATCATGATTCTGACTAGCACCTTATAGACTCCCTATCTTATATCATTATAATAAGATATTCTCCAAAATGAGCTCTAACACCTCATTGACGTTATCACACATGACAAGATAAACTACCACAATAGAATGACGTTATCACACATGACAAGATAAACTACCACAATAGAATGACGTTATCACACATGACAAGATAATCTACCACAATAGAATGACGTTATCACACATGACAAGATAAACTACCACAATAGAATGACGTTATCACACATGACAAGATAAACTACCACAATAGAATGACGTTATCACACATGACAAGATAAACTACCACAATAGAATGACGTTATCACACATGACAAGATAAACTACCACGATAGAATGACGTTATCACACATGACAAGATAAATCTACCACAATAGAATGACGTTATCACACATGACAAGATAATCTACCACAATAGAATGACGTTATCACACATGACAAGATAAACTACCACGATAGAATGACGTTATCACACATGACAAGATAAACTACCACAATAGAATGACGTTATCACACATGACAAGATAATCTACCACAATAGAATGACGTTATCACACATGACAAGATAAATCTACCACAATAGAATGACGTTATCACACATGACAAGATAATCTACCACGATAGAATGACGTTATCACACATGACAAGATAAACTACCACGATAGAATGACGTTATCACACATGACAAGATAAACTACCACGATAGAATGACGTTATCACACATGACAAGATAAACTACCACGATAGAATGACGTTATCACACATGACAAGATAAACTACCAGGATAGAATGACGTTATCACACATGACAAGATAAACTACCACGATAGAATGACGTTATCACACATGACAAGATAAACTACCACGATAGAATGACGTTATCACACATGACAAGATAAACTACCACGATAGAATGACGTTATCACACATGACAAGATAAACTACCACGATAGAATGACGTTATCACACATGACAAGATAAACTACCACAATAGAATGACGTTATCACACATGACAAGATAAACTACCACAATAGAATGACGTTATCACACATGACAAGATAAACTACCACAATAGAATGACGTTATCACACATGACAAGATAATCTACCACAATAGAATGACGTTATCACACATGACAAGATAAACTACCACAATAGAATGACGTTATCACACATGACAAGATAAACTACCACAATAGAATGACGTTATCACACATGACAAGATAAACTACCACAATAGAATGACGTTATCACACATGACAAGATAAACTACCACAATAGAATGACGTTATCACACATGACAAGATAAACTACCACAATAGAATGACGTTATCACACATGACAAGATAAACTACCACAATAGAATGACGTTATCACACATGACAAGATAAACTACCACGATAGAATGACGTTATCACACATGACAAGATAAACTACCACAATAGAATGACGTTATCACACATGACAAGATAAACTACCACGATAGAATGACGTTATCACACATGACAAGATAAACTACCACGATAGAATGACGTTATCACACATGACAAGATAAACTACCACAATAGAATGACGTTATCACACATGACAAGATAAACTACCAGGACAGAATGACTTTATCACACATGACAAGATAAACTACCAGGACAGAATGACTTTATCACACATGACAAGATAAACTACCAGGACAGAATGACTTTATCACACATGACAAGATAAACTACCAGGACAGAATGACTTTATCACACATGACAAGATAAACTACCAGGACAGAATGACGTTTATCACACATGACAAGATAAACTACCAGGACAGAATGACTTTATCACACATGACAAGATAAACTACCAGGACAGAATGACTTTATCACACATGACAAGATAAACTACCACGATAAAATGACGTTATCACGCATGACAAGATAATCTGCCACGATAGAATGACTTTAGCACACATGACGCCACCTATGCCTTCTCCCTCCCCCCTCCCCCATTTTGCCCAAGTTATCGTTAGTCCAAAACTAAATTTTGAAAATAATAATGAAAAAACTAACAATGCAAAAATTGACGTCATTGTGCCAACTCTCCGTCTATTCCAGTATGTTGCAGTAAAAGCCTTCATAAATGAGAAGCAATATTTTATAAACCTCTTAGGCATGTAATTAAGTGCGAACATTAAACTTTACATTTTATTTATAACCTTTCTTTAAAGTTCAAAACACAAACCCATATTAACTGAATGGTTATGTCAGACTATCTCGCATAAAGTCTTTAAATACGTACATTTCAATCGCTCCTATTTTCATAAAACAAGTTCATCTAATGTTTTGTCCCATTCTGTGGACACACAATTGTCTCTTTGATTCTGTATACGTGTCTTTGTTTGGTTGATTCTGTACACAATACAGATGTGTGTCAATTTCCCTTTAATGCCTATCAAAATACCATCGTAGACAAAGTTCGCTGGGATAATGATAATAATATTGATGAAATCTTACCACAACTTTTCATTCTTGTGCAAGACATCTCCTGTACAACTTGACGCTGCTACGCACGACAGCAGCCGAATAAAACCAACTGTGACTTAAAGCCTCCAAGATCCCTCAATGATGTTATATACTTTTAGGGAGGGGGTCATCTTCCACGTCAGGTGTGTGTGGCAATCCGCCTGTTGTAAGACACCCCCACTTCCTTTGATAACTGTTTTATACACCATCAAGTCCCGGGCTTGGACAGTGGTGGAGGGAGAGGGGTGTCCAATAGGCGCGCGCTGCCATACCGCGAGCGTGGACAGCACAGAAAAGAAGTCAACACAATGTCATGGTCAGTCACTGAGAGAGATTTTATTATTTTATTTTTTTGTCTTGTTACGGACAAGTTGTCCGACATACGGATTTAACATTAATTGTTGATTCCAGAAATATCGTTGTATTAATTCTTAACGATATGACGATAGAACTCTCAATACAAGAATTTTTCTACAGGAGGAGGGGAAAGGGGGGGTAGAGCAGGTAGTGGGGAAAACTCAAATGACGTCACAGGATGCTGGTTGAAAAGTATACCGTTTTTTTAAGAGGATTGATTCAGTTTATGATCTATATTATATAAGGTTTGAAGGAGGCGCTTATAAATTAATGATGCCTTATATTCCCCTTGAATTGATACTAATTTAGATTTAAACTACTGCTTTTTGATACTATTGGTTGATATTTTAAACAATAATCTCTGATCTCTTGGCTGATATTTAAATTATTTTCCTCTAATTCAACCGGCTGAATTAAAATATTTTATTGAAATTTTTGTGAATTTTTCAAGAACTGGGATTTTTTTTTAATTTGCGGAATTTGTTTTTAAATTGATTTCCAATTTTTGTAATTACAAAATGTGTGCATGTACCTGACTTCGTTTCTCCACTTCGTCTCTCTGTCCTCAATGTCATACTGATCTATCTTCATTCATATAGAATTACAGCTCTTAAAACAATGTCATACTGATCTATCTTCATTCATATAATTACAGCTCTTAAAACAATTCATAAATGCGGCGCACATGTCTAAAAATACACGTGAAGTCCTAATTTATTCAGCTGTTCTGAGATTGGCATTCACATTATACTCAGTGCAAGAAATGTATAGCAAAGTATTCATGATAATATGTTTTCTAAAGATTTATAGCACATGTGTCAAGGGAAAGACCGCGGGCCACATCAGGCCCGGCGTCACGTGATATCCCACCAAAGATAGATTCTCAGGCTATAATGCAATCCATTTCCTTGGTCAGAAGCCTCTGAATGACAACAAATTTCAGCTATTTGAACTATTTGAAGCTACGGACACGTGACCTTTAATCGCTGATCTTTAATGCTATCCCAAAGTTGTGCTCATGATATTCACGAACGTATTGATGTATCTTATCATTTTCATTTATGCCGAACAGTGTTGAACCCAATCAACGCTAATTTGTTTTACAGATGTATTAAAATTAGTGACAATAAATCACATGACAGCAATTTCGATTTATTAAAACACATTTCACATATGTCTTGGAAACTGCACAATTAATTTTGAAGGTTTTCATTGCGTTGATTTTTTAAAAATCCTTTATATTAACTTGAGGTGTCTGTTTGAGCCCTTGATTGCTTGTTTGCTTGCCGAAAAAACTTTGGATCGATTTTAACCCACTTCCTCGTAAGCTAGCGAGCTGAAATTTTGCAGGCAGGTTCGTGCCGATGATAAAAACGAAGTATCAAAATTTCAGATCAATCGCATGTACTGTAATTAAATTATGTAATATTCAGATTATTTTATGTATCTCTATGTATCATGTTAATGTTTTTGCTATAGTGTGGTGGTGCGTATTATATTGATCAACCTTTCCAGTGGCGCAATAAGGTGCGTATTATATTGACAATACTATTTAAAAATTTATTACCAATCGGTGCGCATTATATTAAACATGTTTTACGAGAAATAACTAAAATTTTGTATTTTTGTATTGTTTTTCGCTGCGTATTATAATGAACATTATTTTAGTTATGTCTCCTATATAAAGGATTTATAGTAAAAAAAACTATAAGTTTTTAACGGTTTTTTTTATTAGCTCTAATGTTGTTGTTATTGTGTTTAAGATTACCAAAACATCACACATGAGAGGTCTTACGGGTGAAAGATTGCAGTCCATCATTGATAATGTCAAGTGAACCAGCTTGTAGCTAACAAGACATTGATTGCAGTCCATCATTGATAATATCAAGTGAACCAACTTGTAACTAACAAGACATTGATTGCAGTCCATCATTGATAATGTCAAGTGAACCAGCTTGTAGCTAACAAGACATTGATTGCAGTCCATCATTGATAATATCAAGTGAACCAACTTGTAACTAACAAGACATTGATTGCAGTCCATCATTGATAATATCAAGTGAACCAACTTGTAACTAACAAGACATTGATTGCAGTTCATCATTGATAATGTCAAGTGAACCAGCTTGTACCTAACAAGAAATTGCTCTAAAACAGAACATGGATATGCTAATTATTTTTATTTATTTGTAACAAATTTCTTTCATAAATTTTTACTAATGTTTAAATGGCTTAATTTTCCAACTT
Organism: Ampullaceana balthica; assembly: GCA_944989445.1. Taxonomy (NCBI): domain Eukaryota; kingdom Metazoa; phylum Mollusca; class Gastropoda; family Lymnaeidae; genus Ampullaceana; species Ampullaceana balthica. Next base: position 199,083 of record CALYLW010001034.1, on the reverse strand, counting down.
TTTGAATAGTCATTCTTTTCTGCTTCAATCCCACGTGTGAATCATGTTTTAGCCAGCTGAAATATTGACTTTGACTGCTTTGGTTTTGAGAGTTTGCGTACTTTGTAGCTGAACCAGAACAAAATTCTAAACGACAGTCGCTAAGAAAACATCGTATTGGTGCAGCCACTCACGTAACGGATGGTAATAAGGAAAAATAGTTGTTAGTTGTTAGTCTTACAGGATAACCCAACAATTAAATGTAACACGTTATACTAAATTGCCAAAAATTTTGAAAAAAAAATGAAATTTACGATTGAAATTTTTTGACAGATTATCTTCTTTTCAATGGGGAAAAAACAATCCCAGATTTTTTTAAAACATTATCAACGCTTAAAAAAGGATTGATGATGAAATCGTTTTATTCATATTTAGCAGAGTTTTGTATTTCTGTTTCAAATATTTTAACTTACTTTTAATCGAGTTGCTCTAATTCTAGATTAGTGATCTTTAACTCAGAACTTTATCTCGTAAATAATTTTAGTTTACTAGCCATTGGTAGATCCTCTACAGTCGAGCGAGATCTACAGGCATGGCTTATTTTCAACTATTTGTTCGATTCAATAAAATGAGTTAATTTGAGGAAAAGAAGCAATAATGTCATTTTTGAAGAAAGAATAAAAACTGTTTTTAATTTCTGGAATATTTGACATCATTTATTTTTTTAAAAATCCTTTATATTATTTTTAGAATGGTTGAACTGAAACTCGTACCCATCCGCAGACCAGGACCCCTAATGCATCCGTCTTTAGTTATTTTCTTGCATGCCCGTTCCTTCACAACGGTTCTCAGTGTTCATGCTTCCCATCACTTTCAAAAAGGTTCTCAGTTTGTATGCTTCCAATCACTTTTACGACACGTCTCGGTCTCCTAGTTCCACATAGCAAAGGTCACAAATATCGGAGATTCCTGAAAGTTTTCTCTGTCTGATTTATTGATATTGATTGTTAAGGAGCGCTCGACATACACACCAGACATTAAAATGGCATCGCGCTGAAAACATCCTAAACACTAGTTACCTACATTCTTTAATGGCCTCGTGATTATCTTCTCATTTCTTTACTGAACTTTTAACATCTGCATTGACGATAAACACAATTTCGTGTATTATTTCAGGACACGATAAGAATCCCAGAAAAAGATGACGGAACAATTTATGCTGTTTGGGGTCAGCGTGACAAACCGGTCACGTAAGTGACAACCCGGTCACGTGTCTGACAACCCAGTCACGTGTCATCTTCAATTGACTGATGTGACCCGTTAAGGTAAAAACCACGGTGTCCTTTTCCCTTTTTACGAGAGCCTCGAATCACAACTGCAATCATCAACAAACAGAACAACAACTTAATCATGAACAAAGAGAACAACAACTTAATCATGAACAAACAGAACAACAACTTAATCATGAACAAATATAACAACAACTTAATCATGAAACAAATATAACAACAACTTAATCATGAACAAACAGAACAACAACTTAATCATGAACAAACAGAACAACAACTTAATCATGAACAAATATAACAACAACTTAATCATGAAACAAATATAACAACAACTTAATCATGAACAAACAGAACAACAACTTAATCATGAACAAACAGAACAACAACTTAATCATAAACAAACAGAACAACAACTGAATCATGAACAAACAGAACAACAACCTAATCAGGAACAAACAGAACAACAACTTATTAGGAACAAACAGAACAACAACTTAATCATGAACAAACAGAACAATAACTTAATCATGAACAAACAGAACAACAACTTAATTATGAACAAACAGAACAACAACTTAATCATGAACAAACAGAACAACAACTTAAATCATGAAACAAACAGAACAACAACTTAATCATGAACAAACAGAACAACAACTTAATCATGAACAAACAGAACAACAACTTAATCATGAACAAACAGAACAACAACTTAATCATGAACAAACAGAACAACAACTTAATCATGAACAAACAGAACAACAACTTAATCATGAACAAACAGAACAACAACTTAATCATGAACAAACAGAACAACAACTTAATCATGAACAAACAGAACAACAACTTAATCATGAACAAACAGAACAACAACTTAATCATGAACAAACAGAACAACAACTGTAATCATGAACAAACAGAACAACAACTTAATCATGAACAAACAGAACAACAACTTAATCATGAACAAACAGAACAACAACTTAATCATGAACAAACAGAACAACAACTTAATCATGAACAAACAGAACAACAACTTAATCATGAACAAACAGAACAACAACTTAATCATGAACAAACAGAACAACAACTTAATCATGAACAAACAGAACAACAACTTAATCATGAACAAACAGAACAACAACTTAATCATGAACAAACAGAACAACAACTTAATCATGAACAAACAGAACAACAACTGTAATCATGAACAAACAGAACAACAACTTAATCATGAACAAACAGAACAACAACTTAATCATGAACAAACAGAACAACAACGTAATCATGAACAAACAGAACAACAACTGTAATCATGAACAAACAGAACAACAACTCAATCATGAACAAACAGAACAAAAACTGTAATCACGAACAAACAGAATAACAACTTAATCATGAACAAACAGAACAACAACTTAATTATGAACAAAAAGAACAACAACTGTAATCACGAACAAACAGAACAAAAACTGTAATCACGAACAAACAGAATAACAACTTAATCATGAACAAACAGAAAAACAACTTAATTATGAACAAACAGAACAACAACTCAATCATGAACAAACAGAACAAAAATCGTAATCACGAACAAACAGAATAACAACTTAATCATGAACAAACAGAACAACAACTTAATTATGAACAAAAAGAACAACAACTGTAATCACGAACAAACAGAACAACAACTGTAATCATGAACAAACAGAATAACAACTTAATCATGAACAAACAGAACAACAACTGTAATCATGAACAAACAGAACAACAACTGAATCATGAACAAACAGAACAACAACTCAATCATGAACAAACAGAACAAAAACTGTAATCACGAACAAACAGAATAACAACTTAAGCATGAACAAACATAACAACAACTTAATTATGAACAAAAAGAACAACAACTTAATCATGAACAAACAGAACAACAACTGTAATCATGAACAAACAGAACAACAACTTAATCATGAACAAACAGAACAACAACTCAATCATGAACAAACAGAACAAAAACTGTAATCACGAACAAACAGAATAACAACTTAATCATGAACAAACAGAACAACAACTTAATTATGAACAAAAAGAACAACAACTGTAATCACGAACAAACAGAACAACAACTGTAATCATGAACAAACAGAACAACAACTTAATCATGAACAAATAGAACAACAACTGTAATCTTGAACAAACAGAACAACAACTTAATATTGGACAAATAGAACAACAACTGTAATCATGCACAAACAGAACAACAACTGTAATCATGAACAAACAGAACCGTTGATTGAAATTCTTTAATAAGGTCCTTAAACAAAGAAACAAAAAAGAGCTAATTAGATAAATTATAAACTTAAACCTAACCCTAACGCGTATAGACATTTTACTAAGATAACGATAGTAACACATTTAAACCTAACCCTAACCCGTATAGACATTAGACTAAGATAACGATAGTAACAAATTTAAACACCTAACCCTAACACGTATAGACATTTGACTAAGATAACGATAGTAACACATTTAAACCTAACCCTAACCCGTATAGACATTAGACTAAGATAACGATAGTAACACATTTAAACCTAACCCTAACACGTATAGACATTTGACTAAGATAACGATAGTAACACATTTAAACCTAACCCGTATAGACATTTGATTAGATAACGATAGTAACACATTTAAACCTAACCCTAACCCGTATAGACATTTGACTAAGATAACGATAGTAACACATTTAAAACTTAGCGTAGCTCGCTCTTCAACACTGCAACCTGTCAATAACTCCCCAAAGTAAACTTGTAAATAACTCATCTCCCCAAGGTCAACTTGTAAATAACTCATCTCCCCAAGGTCAACTTGTAAATAACTCATCTCCCCAAAGTCAATTTGTAAATAACTCATCTCCCCAAGGTCAACTTGTAAATAACTCATCTCCCCAAAGTCAAATTGTAAATAACTCATCTCCCCAAAGTCAATTGTTTTCTCTTCGATACATCAATACGATAGCTTGTCAATTTATATCTAGCTTATTAAAACTTGTTTTAATTTTTATTTTTTTAAACATCTCTTACATGAAGACACAATATTGATGTCATGTGATGACAGGGGAAGTTGATTATCAGAGACACAATATTGATGTCATGTGATGACAAGGGGAAGTTGATTATCAGAGACTCAGGAATTTACACTGGGTAAAAAAATAACTTTACATTTATTTTGTATAGATGTTTGGTTCATGAATTCGTGAACTTCGAAGGAAACTTTAGAGACTTGTTCAAAATTTTTGAACATGTTAAACCAGGGATCTGACTCTATACTTTATTTACGTCGTTAGACTAAACAGCAAATTACTTTTGACAAGCATCATTTAAGAATATCACAAACGGTGTGTAAAATATTAATATATTTCAGGGCTGGGTAAAAATTGATCGTTTAGTCCAGGGGTCGGGAAACTTTTTGTCTGAGAGAGCCATAAACACCAAATATTTTGAAAAGTAATTCCGTGAGAGCCATACATTGTGTTTAAAATTAAAATTCAAGTAAGTGTGTGCATTTTGCGTAATTTCAACACTTAGCGTACAATAATCATGTCTCTGAATTCTTTTTAATAACATTGTTATGCTGGTTTTTTAAAATATGCAATAATATGTAGATCAGTTTTCAATAGAGCCACAACTGTCCCGCGAGCCTTGGTTTCCCGACCACCGGTTTAGTCTATCCAGTGACGCAACAATGATTGGTGTTGTTTTACAGATACCGTACTTAACATAAAAAGTTGTTTTTACACATTCATATAGAGATTACATTCAGAGTATGACCTCCGCATTATTAGCGTTATTTTAAGACACTTCTTTCTCTCGGCGTACCTCATTAGAACCACTAAAAACCAAATATACACTCAAACACGAAAATGACGGGAACATATTTCCAAAAAGTTATAAACCTATTTGATTTTAATTTTTGTCCCCAAAAAATACTGGTTAAATAAATTTTTCAAAGCAAAGATTTACTAAGTCTTAATTTGTATTATTACTATTTTTAGAGTAAAGCATTTTGTAAAAGATTTCGGTATAAAACATTTATTTTAAAAACAGTATTCATAGAATCAAACAAGATATTTAAATTTGATGAACATTATTTAGAACTCAAATATTTTCGTGTTCCTGTTGTGACGCATCGTGAAAAGTTAAGTTGGAAACCGTGTTTTCGTTAGTCACGATTAAAAACTAAGTTTGTTGACAAACGGTGCCTAGGACTAACGCTGGTAAATGTCACTTGATGTTAACAATATTTTTTTAAATGAATTTACTTGCTATTTTAGCATGCATTGATATTTTAAAGAGAGAAATCGGGCATTACGCAACATTATGATTTACAATTGTTTATATATACTAACTCTTTTTTAAATCATCATCCATGTCTCGTCTCTAGATTTTATGTCGTCTGCTAAACATTAAATATTAATTACAAAGGGCGAGACAATATATATAATATATATAGAGAAACCTTTTTAAAAAAACATCATAATATTTCCGAGTTCATGACAATAACTTCACTAACTGTGCCTGTCCGTTTAATGTTTAATAGAGGTAAAAATATTTTTAAAAAACACGTTTTTATAAGTGGACTAAAAAGAAGATAATAATTTAAAACGTTGGGCGGGTGTTTGGTATACAAATTAAAGATTTATAATTTAGAAGGCAAAAGAGAGATCTATAAGTGAGAGAATGAGTGAACTGCATATGTAAAATCTCATAAGCGCCCGCCCCACGTTTTTTATTCAAATTAAGGGGAAGTACTTGAACTTGTAAGTTTTAAATTATTTTCTTCTTTTTAGTCCACTATTTAAAACGTGGTTTTTAAAAATCTTTTTACACCTCTATTTATTTTATTCTTTTTTAGTCTAAGTTTATGCTATGGTTAGTTTTGTCGCTTCCTTTGATTATTGATTATTGAAGTATTGATTATGTTCAATATAATATGCATTATTGATTATTGACGTATTGATTATGTTCAATATAATACGCATTATTGATTATTGACGTATTGATTATGTTCAATATAATACGCATTATTGATTATTGACGTATTGATTATGTTCAATATAATACGCATTATTGATTATTGACGTATTGATTATGTTCAATATAATACGCATTATTGATTATTGACGTATTGATTATGTTCAATATAATACGCATCGCGTGACAAACATTTACAGACTGAAGGGGACTGAACTACCCTTGCTTTTAAACACGGGGATGTGGTCATCGATGGCTGGGGTGAACTCCAGTGGCACGTGGATGTCGACAATAGCAGACCGATACAGATGCTATATAGAGATTAACTAAAGATGAATTAATTTAATTACGGTGCATTCGATCGGACTGAAATTTTGACACCATGCAATCGTCATGTAAGATCTATTTGTTATACAATTTTGAGATCTCTAGGACCACCAGAAGTGGTTTAATTATACGTTGGAAAAATTGAAATTTAGCAACAGGAACGAAAGCAAGTTAATAAAAACGTGGTAATGGTAAAAATGAATTGATGTTTTGCTTAATATTTTTGCACTTGGATGCCTGCCATCTTTAGTTTATAATTACTTGACATTTTTCTAATAACTTGATATTATTCTAATAACTTGACATTTTTCTAATAACTTGACATTATTCTAATAACTTGACATTTTTCAAATAACTTGACATTATTCTAAAAACTAGACATTTTAAACAAAATATTTTCCTATTAATATACATTCAATGTGTACGTACATTTTATATCAATTACAGCAGGGGTGGGCAAACTTTTTCTACGGCGGGCCGCATTCAAAACTTTATTGTTATAGGCGGGCCGCATATATATTTTGTCTGCTTCGATTACAATTTAAAACGTATAAAAATATGAATGAATGATTATAAACTTGTCCTTGAACTTGTCATTTTATCTCATTGCGTCACTCTATTACACCTGTACATTAAATTATTCATAATTATTTCAATAAAAGTTTATTTTTACCAGTCATAATGACAATGAAGAAGTAGGAACGTAATTTACATACACGCTGACCATAGAGTACAACTATATTAAATAAGAAGTATGTAACTGATCACAACTTTTTATAACGTTCTTCAACTGTGGAATCATTTTACTGGTTGTGATTCGCATGACTGCATTCAAATTGCAGTCAGTCAACATCGATCTGTTCTTAGGCTAGTTTATTTTCATATAAAATAAAAAGCTTGCATAACAGATGAATGTGGACCCAAAGAGTGACCCAAATTTTGGAGCAAAGATTTTTAAGTGTGGAAATGCTGCTGCTGGCAAACATCCATAAAACTCAAGCAAAAGAAATGACTTGAACTTCTCCTTCATGTCATAATCTGCTTGTAGATTAAGCAGCTCTACCTGTATATCCACTGGGGTTGAATCAGCTTCTCCATTAAATGGCGAACTGAGGATATTCAAGAGTTGTTCCAGGTTCTTGACGTCTTGGAACCTCCTTTCAAATTTCAAGCCAAGGCATCCAACTGAGCCTTGCACTTGTTAGCCTTTTCACCAGTAATGGTCTTCTGTTTCAGCAAAATGAAATAACAAAACCTGTTTATCACCTGCTTGCCTGGAGAACAGGGTGAGCTTTGTCTGAAATGATTTAACATGCACATATATTTCATGTGCAAACAAGCTATTTCTCTGAAGCTTGACATTCACTTCATTGCACTTTTCAATAATGTCAATGGCACACATGAAGTCTGACTTCAATTATTCATTAACAATGTTAGTAACAAAGTCACACAAAATCCTTCATCCCCAGGAACATAACTATTTCTTACTTGAGATCACACACTCGCCTCAATATCTTGCCCGGGCTCTGCCAGCGGACACTGCTGTGGTAGATAATATAATAATATTCAGTTTCCAAATCTTCAAGCAGTGCCCTGAACTGCCTGCGGTTAAGTGTCCTGGCACTGATGAGGTTTATCACACTGACAACTGGGGTAAATAACACGTTTGATATTCAAAGCAGCTTTACACATACTTTCCTAATGGATGACAAATTAGAGAGGTAATAGTGTATGGTCAGGAAGTTCTTCTTTAATTTTATTTTTTAAATTTTCAGCAACTTCACGAGACCTACGTTTTTTCAAGACAAAGCTCGTGCTCCATCTGTTGTTACACATGCTGTCTTGTTCCACACCAACCCAGCTCTTTTAACACAGTTCTCAACAGCATTGAATAAATCCTGGCCGGTAGTTGCGTCTTTGAGTGGCTCAACACTAAGTAATCTTCGGGAAGCTCAAAATGGGTGTTTATTCCCCGTGTAAATACCAACAATTGTGCTGTGTCCTGTGCATCGGTATTTTCGTCCAACACAAGAGAGTACCACAAAAAGTCTTTGATTGCATCTCGAAGTTGGTGAATCAAATTGTCACTGACTCTTTCAAGACGGACTCCTTAAAGACGCTCAAACAATTACGGCACAGCAAGAAGACTGCTTTGCTCCAAAGCCATTGAAGCAATATTTAGCGGTCCTTTTGTCCTTAAAAACATGCCATTCGTCCTCAATTTTTTTTAGCACTCATGGTTAAATCAACGTCTATTCGTTTTTATATGAAAATTTTTTACAAAGTCACACCCGGTTGAGCTGAAATGCAGTTTCGAATGAGGATGTAAACAATTAATGATAAGGGATCATTAATCAATTCTAGGGCCATAAAACTGATTTAATATCCATAGATTCGAATCACCTAGATTTGAATCAAATACTTGGGATAAAATTAAAAAAATATAGTGAAAATTCTAAACAAAGAAAAGTAACATCGACATAAGATCGTAGCATGTATATGCCTACGGGCCGCAAAATATACTCTAGCGGACCGCATGCGGCCCGCGGGCCCTAGTTTGCCCAACCCATGCATTACAGGATAATTTAACACCAGTGTTTGTGGGTGTACAATATATAATATAACTTGCAACTTTGCTGCGGTAAATTAAGATTTCAGTAAGCGTTGAGAACCCGCGTAACACAAATTCAAAACACCAATTGATTTCAATCCGGATCATGATGGATATAATACATATATTAACTTCACCGTCTTGTCTGTCTGTCTGTCTGTCGTAGTCCCTGCAAAAAAACAAAAACGAAAAGTAAAAAATGCCACACTTCTGCTACCATTGCGGGAGGGTACTCAACAACTTCCCAAAGTTTCATGCTCCTATCTACACGGGAAGTTAGATATTTAAGATGAGTATGTTTTATATAGCTCATATAAAGAAAAATCTTCATTTGGGCCCTCGGCTCCCTAGTGAATGATAATTTTATATTTGTTTTGATTATTACCATAGCGGGTGGGTACTCAACAACTCTCCAAAGTTTCATGCTTCTACCTACACGGGAAGATGAGGAATAAGAGTTCATTCAGTTTTATATACCCCATATACGAAAAAAACACGGTTTTTGGCCCCCGGCCACCCATGAAAGAAATTTTTAAAGTCTTTTTCGCCAATTACCGCCATAAGAGTGTACTAAGCAAGTTCCCAAAGTTTTAGCTTTTATCTTCACGGGAAGTTGGAGCATTAGTGTTGAGTCAGTTTTTAATATTAGAAAAAAATAAATTTGGGCCCCCGGCCCCCAGTAGGTGATAATTTATATAATTTATTTACCTGTTACCATCGCGGAATGTTACTTAACAACTGCCCAAAGTTTCATGCTTCTACCTTCACGGGAAATAGGGGCATTTGTGATTTTTAGTTTTTGTATAGCTCATATAAGGAAAAAACTACATTTGGGTCCCCGGCCCCAGGAAGTGATAATTTAAATATTTTTTCTCCCGTTACCATCGCGGGATTGTACTCAACAACTTCCCAAAGTTACATGCTTCTGCCTACTCGGCAAATAGAAGAATTAGTGATATTCAAATTTTATATAGGCCATAATAGGAAAAAGGACGTTTTTGGGCCCCCGGCCCCCATGAGTGTTAATTTTTAAATTCTTTTACTCCAATTAACGTCGCGAGAGGCTACTCAACAACTTCCCAAAGTTTCATGCTTCTACCTACACGGGAAGTTGGAACGAAGTTGGAGAATTAGTGGCGATACAAATTTTTTTTATATAAGAAAAAAACTACATTTGGGCCCCCGGCCCCCAGAAAGTGATAATTTAAATACTTTTTCTCCCGTTACCATCGCGGGATTGTACGCAACAACTTCCCAAAGTTTCATGCTTCTGCCTACTCGGGAAATAGGAGAATTGGTGATTTTCAAATTTTATATAAGCCATATTATGAAAAAAAAACGTTTTTGGGCCCCCGGCCCCCAAGAGTGTTAATTTTAAAATTATTTTACTCCAATTTTCGTCGCCTTAGGCTACTCAACAACTTCACAAAGTTTCATGCTTCTACCTACACGGGAAGTTGGAGAATTAGTGATGAGTGAGTCAGTCAGTGAGTCAGGGCTTTGCCTTTTATTAGTATAGATAGTCCAAGTCACTCACTCACTTGATGTGGAACGCTGAGGAACGATGTACAACAGTCTATAGCAGTTAAAAAATCGTGTGTTGATTAGAACTGTAAAAAAATGTATATGACATCATTGCTTGATCTTATGTTTTAAAATACAAAAGTGTGCATCGGTGCGCAAAATGATTATAAATTAAAGATGCACTGTAAAAAAATATTATTTGACGTCATTGTTTTAGCTCATATTTTAATTTTGGAAAAGGGAACAATGTAAAAAGAGGAATTGAGTATGGTTAATTATAAAATACTTTGTGTACATTCCAGGAATTTTAATATTTCGTATTTATCAAACAAGGATAAGTTACTTGGGCTTTTGACAAACAACAAAGTGGGCGCCGTAGGCGCCCTATAATCCCTATTATAAATTACGTTGCGTACATTTCAGAAAGTTTAATATTTCGTATTTATAAAAAAAGGACAAGTTAGTTGGGCTTTTCAAAAATGTGGGCGCCTTAGGCGTCCTAAAAAAGTGGGCGCCGCAGGCGCCACGGCACCCCAGCACAATCTAGTTTCTTATAAAAAAAACTGTGCAACTTTGCACACGGACTAATGAACCTTACAGAGGTTATTTACTTTATGTGCAGCTCTACGGTATTTTTAGCAGTGCACCTATTGCCTCCTCTAATACCTCACCACACCCCCACATTCCCCCATACTCCCCCTCCCCACCACCCCCCTGAATTGTGGGCATTGACCTCAACAATTACGTCACACAAATTATTTGTTTTTGCGACGCAAACAACAATAACCGATTCAACGACATCTATTTCAACTAAACACGAGTATATTTTTATTTCAACATGACTTAACTTAATTAAGTACGTTCATAAAACTGGAGACGTACACAGCAGATATTTGCAGAGTACCCCTAACCCCTATCTCAACCCCCTTCAACAAAGTAGAGACGTACACAGCAGATATTTGCAGAGTACCCCTAACCCCTATCTCAACCCCCTTCAACAAAGTAGAGACGTACACAGCAGATATTTGCAGAGTACCCCTAACCCCTATCTCAACCCCCTTCAACAAAGTAGAGACGTACACAGCAGATATTTGCAGAGTACCCCTAACCCCTATCTCAACCCCCTTCAACAAAGTAGAGACGTACACAGCAGATATTTGCAGAGTACCCCTAACCCCTATCTCAACCCCCTTCAACAAAGTAGAGACGTACACAGCAGATATTTGCAGAGTACCCCTAACCCCTATCTCAACCCCCTTCAACAAACTAGAGACGTACACAGCAGATATTTGCAGAGTACCCCTAACCCCTATCTCAACCCCCTTCAACAAACAAGAGACGTACACAGCAGATATTTGCAGAGTACCCCTAACCCCTATCTCAACCCCCTTCAACAAACAAGAGACGTACACAGCAGATATTTGCAGAGTACCCCTAACCCCTAACCGCTAACCCCTATCTCAACCCCCTTCAACAAAGTATTACACTCGGCTGTCTCGTGGGTCTGGCCCAGCAGCGATAAGCCGCCATCATGAATATATTATGCAATTAATTTCAGGCCCACTCGTCTGGATAGGGTCGTCGGCGGTCACGTGGGGCCGGGCATTAGAGTATAAACATTAATGTACACCACAGGACATCCCCGGGCAACGACCCACTTGGGGTTTGGCGGGAAAACCTGCGGCAACTGATGCATTTGGTTTGATTTTAAGGTGGGATTATCAACCGCCGAAATCGCGTCGATGGTTTTTGTATGCCGAGCCACAGCGGGTTATTTCCAGAAATTTTGACGTCATCAGTAGAAAAGGTGCGGGGATTTTTGTTTCTTATTATTTCCCTTGGAGACTGGAGTAGTGGAAGGGGAAGCGATGCTTAATCTTGATTTCTAAAATATTGAATTTTGATTGGTTAAGTATAATACATGGGAGACTAAAGGCTGGCTGCATAGAAATAAGGGGAAGGGGCGTTAACTTTCAGTGACCAACACTGACATATTTGGAGCGTGGGAGTGAATTCCCAAATAACTCCCTCCACCCCCCCCTTGAGATATATTGTTATGCCTGACTCTCATTGCCTCTAATACCAAGTGTTACTTTTTTAAATTTCAGTACCAAGCCGCCACAGTTTGTTCATTTACATAGAGTAATATGTTCCCACCTAGCAACCCAACACATTCGTCATTTTGATATTATTCCAAAGTTTGAAATGATATGTTTATAAAATGACCACTAGTCAGTTGAAATATTTTACTTAGTCAGTAAAAACTGATATGGGATATTGCCTCTTTTGGGCTCATGAAAGTAATTATAATATTAATTGCGCACGTCGCCGCACTTCATTGCACTGCACCCCACCGTGCCCATTAAACAAAACATGTTAAACTACACAACTTCCTGTCCCACTTCAGTGTGACTAACTACGGGGGAAAGCTAGGCTGGACATCAACGTGGTCAGATACATTTTGGAAAAAAAATGCCCGGTGCATTTATGGCAGCTAGCTTTAATAGCAACCTTCTCTTGACAAACTTTTGTTTATCAATGAATTTTACTATTGTTTTTTTTTAATCGAATGCATTATTCATTGAAAAACTGTAGATAAAATATCAGAAAGTATATAATGGTGAAATTGTTTTGGTTAGTCAAGTTGCTATGTCACAGGATAAGTGTGCAATACACTTGTTAGATACACAGTTTACTTTACCTTTCAATATAGATATATGTATATCTGATTTTGATTTTTCTACAGCTAAACAATGCTTCTAACTACAATAAAACTATTGTAACAGTTGACCAATGCTTTTAAATACAACAAAACAACTATAACAGTTAAGCAATTCTTCTGTTACAGGCAAAGTGTGAAATTCAGGCATTCTATAGAATGCCTAGGCAATGTATAGAATGCCTGATGGTTTAAGGCACAGTATGAAATGATTGCTATTTCATACATTGCCTTGGCATTCTATAGAATGCCGAGTTGTCGTCAGGCAAAGTATGTAATTGGCCAACCCCCGCCATTTTTCCAGTCTCTGATGTTGGTGGTGGCGCTTTTGTCGTTGTCCATGGTGGCGATCGAAGCCTGTGAGTGTTGAAAGTTATTGTAAGACAGCGTTTAGCCGGTACAAAGTTCCACTACCAAATCAAAGACATTATTGCCAAACAATTCTTCTCATGACGTCAGTTTATATCATCCGGCTGAGATTCCACAGACTTTCAAACATACGTTTCCCACTTGGATTGCTGTGTGACAATGTCGTAAGAGCGTGAAGTGCTAGGACAGGAATCACGCCATGTTGACATGCAACGACGGTTCTACGATGAGTTATGTAAAATAAGAGTCAAAGCGTTTTTTTTAAAAACCGAAATTGTTACCAAAAATTTGTTGACGATGAGAAAATGACTAAGACCACCATTAAGCAAGAACCACGGGACTATGGGCTGGTGAAACACTATGATGTCATGATGGTAGAAAATAAGAGTAAGTTGATCTACCCTGTTAAATAAGGCGTGAGTGCCATTCGGTTTTACGTCGCGGACTCCGAGATATTTGACGTACTTCAAAAGCCAATTTTGCCATTGGTTATGGATGACGGGACAGAATGTTGAAAGAACTTTCACCCAAATACAAGAACGATAAACTGTCGTGATATTGAAATGTGTATTAACTTGGGTGCACCTTGCCAGAACAAAACAAAAAGGCGTCAAATAAAACAAACCCGTAAAAACAAAGTTTTTGACTATAAATCCCTTATATATGAGACCTAACTAAAAGTATTGATTATGTTCAATCGCGACAAACATTTACAGACTGAAACCGAAATTATCTCTCCTGGCTTTAAAACTTGGGGAAGGGGGAGGGGTGTGGACATGGACGGGTGGCGTCAAAGAGTCAACTCAACTCTTTGTGGTTTACCTGGTTAAAACACGAGATGTGTTGACCGCTGGCTGACGTGAAGTCAAGTGACCCGTAAAATGTAAACAATAGCGACCGCTACATATAGTTTATATTGATAAATTAAAAATGCATTAATTTAATTAAGGTACGTTCGATCGATCTGAAATTTTGATACGATGCATTGTTAGGTGACACGGATCCGTGTACCAAATTTTAGCTTCATTGCTTAACGGGAAGTGGGTCATTTGCGACTTCTGTTTTTCCGCTTGCCCGACCAAGACAGAGACGGCGGTGAAGTTAATATAAGGGATTTAATAAAATAACCCTGTAAAATCAAAGTTTTTGACTATAAATCCCTTATATATGAGACATAATTAAAAGTATTGATCATCTTCAAACGCGGCAAACATTTACAGCAATCGGTGACCAGACCTTTCACCTCTCCCACCCCCCCCCCAGGTTATACAGCAGTAGTCACCGATTGCTGGACCGAGCTCAGCATGACACGTGAAATGTAAACAAAAGCACGCCGGTACTTCAATGGGTCGCGTCAACGAGTTACTGAACAGTCTCGTGAAAAAAAAACAATAACAAACCGTGAAATTGAATTACATACGTCGTATATAGATAAACTAAAAAGCATTAATTTAATTAAGGTACTTTCGATCGATCTGAAATTTTGATACGATGCATTGTTAGGTGATACGGGTCCGTGTGCCAAATTTCAGCTCGATGGCTTCACGGCAAGTTGATCATTATTTGACTTTTGTTTTTCCGCCCTCCCGACCGACCGACCACGAGCCCAAGACAGAGACGGCGGTGAAGTTAATATAAGGGATTTAATTATAAAAAAACCGTAAAAAAAAGTTTTTGACAAAAATCCCTTATATATGAGACATAACTAACAGTATTGATTATTTTCAAACGTGACAAACATTTACAGACTGAATCTGTCTTAACTCAACTTTGTTGCATAACCCTGGGGGTGGGGGTTGGAAGAGGGGAAAAGTCTGGTCACCGATCGCTGGACCGAGCTCAGCGTGACACGTAAAATTTAAACAAAAGCACCCCGGTACATCGCGTCAACGCGTGAACTGAGCTTTCACGTGAAAATAAAAACAATAATTACATACCTCGTATAGAGATAAACTAAAAATGCATTAATTTAATTACGGTACGTTCGATCGATCCGAAATTTTGATACAATGCATTGTTAGGTGACACGGGTCCGTGTGCCAAATTTCAGCTCGATGGCTTTACGGGAAAAGGGTCATTTTTTACTTTTGTTTTGTTCCGCCCGCCCAAGACAGAGAGACAGAGAGACAGAGATCACGACAGAGAGACAGAGATGGCGGTGAAGTTAATATAAGGAATTTAAAAAGGTATGTTTGTCAAGCTTGGCTTTTTCTGAATTCAACTCTAGTTGTCAGGTCAATCGCATATACTTTCAATCCCATCCTGATGGGGTAATACAAGTTTATAATGATGTATCAAGATCATCTCACCAAGTTCATGGTTCTCACGGCCCTGAAGACATAAAGGGCACAAGAAGTAGCATACCAGCTCGTAGACATATTTGCGTTGCTTGGTGCTCCAATGATTCTACATTGGCAATAATGGCAGAGAATTTGAAAACAATATAGTAAGCAGCCTAAAGGAGTAATGGCCCACCTTGAAGATCATTCATGGCAAACCGCGCCACTCACAAAGCTAGGGGAGCGTCGAAAGATGTAACCAGGACATTGAAAATATGCTGTATGTTTTGATGCAAGATGAAAAAAAACTGGCCACTGGAGTGAGAGGTTACGGTTCGTCCAACTCAAGAAGAAGTGAGTTTTTCATTCTGGGATTAAAAGATAACCATACGAATCTCTCTTTGGCTGCAGATCTAAAGTAAGCCTCACAAAGTCGTCCCTATCTGACGATGTTATACAAGATGTGGAATCAGAGGAAGACCTCGAAAAAAATAATTCAGAGCGTATATCATGTGCTTTACTTTGTATTACTGTCACTTAAAAATACGTAACTATCAATAAAGGCTTTTGTTGCGCTATTTTTACACTTTACCTAAACGAAATCCGGCATTCTATAGAATGCCTAGGCAAATTATGCAAAAGTTTTACAAATTCCATACTTTGCCTGAAACCATCAGGCATTCTATACATTGCCTAGACATTGTATAGAATGCCTGATTTCACACATTGCCTGTAACACTTCTATTACAATAGAACTATTGTAACAGTTAAGCAATGTTTGTAACTACAATAAACTATTGTAACAGTTAAGCAATGTTTGTAACTACGGCAGTGGCGTAGCTAGAGCTTTTGCCGCCGGGGGCGGTCTCCAATTCGCCGCCATTTTTAGGGGCCGTTCATAAATGACGTCATGCACCTGGGGGGGGGGAGAGGAGTCATACATTTGAATACCTCCAGGGAAGAAACGGCTCAGTGACATTTTTTAATTTTTATAGTTATCCCCCTGTATCTGATAGGGGATCAAAAATAGAATGTTCGGAATAACGTTTATGAAAAAATTATGTATCTTACCATATTAAGAATTCAAATCTATTTAGTTAATTCATAAGAAATCTGTATAATTTAGAACTTTAAAACTTGAAAATCTCAAAACTACAAAAATATGACATAGCTGTTTCTTCCCTTAAGATCTTCATTTGTTACGATGTGTGACGAGGGTGGTGTGTTTAAGAAATGTGACGTCACCTCAAATCGCGCAACTTTAAATAAAATTTCCACTTAAATATTTGATTACTGACTATTTATTTAAGGACGTTTATGTCCATTGCGTGTTACGATATTAGAGTGCAGCCTTCCACTAAATCATACTTAAATGACAAATATTTGATTTGAAACATGCTCATTTTCAAATAGAAAATATGGCTTTCATGAGGTGGTCAAAGCTTTGTGACGTCATTTGATGAAGGGGTCTAAGTTTTTGTGACGAGGGGGGAGGGGGTGAAAAATCAGCCAAAATCGCGTGACGTCATTTGTGGACGGCCACTTACACAAATAGATGATGTTTTTTTTTATAAATTAATAACCATGAATAAATAATTGTAATTGAAACGAAGTAAAGGTGGTGAACATGTTTACCATTGCGTGCCATATTTGTGTACGCAGTAATAAAAGAGGCCGCATAAGATGATATACATATAAATTATAAATACACATTTATAAAAATACAAGATTCCTTTTTTAAAGGCAACAAGAAAGTTACTGAGGTCGCAGGTCCCCGCCCCCCCCCCATGAGACAAAATATATTCCAAATTTACACCCAAAAACATTACCAATTACTATTCTTTTATTTTGCATTTATAAATAAATGATCTTTTTACACACAAAGAAATTGTATTATACATTAGTATGTAAACATGTTTATACATTTACTTTACTAACTTTCATAGTAGAAAAATCGTGTAATGCTATCAAAATTTAAATTATTTGTAATATCTTGTTGTATGGACAATATTGCAAGATTTTGTTGTCTTAAATCGCTCATTGTGGAACATAGACAATGTTGTTATTTATTTTTTTTTAAATTATTTTTTTAATAATGAGAAGCTTGTTTAACAACTAGCGACACTGATAGCAATTGTTGAAAAAATTCATAGTTGAAGTTGATAAAAAATTATCTTCGTTCCACAATGAGTGCATGATTTAAGACAGGGGTTGGGAAACCATGGCTCGCGAGCCAGATGTGGGCCTATTAATAGCTGCATCTGGCTCTCAGACAAATGTTCGACTATTCTTTTTTTTTAAAAGTTTATTCAGATTCCTTTGAATTTCATAAACAATAAACAGCATAACAATGATATTTAAAAAGAATTAAGAGACATAATTATGGTACTTTTACTGTTGAAATTACACAAAATGCACACATTTACTTGAATTTTTAGTTTTAAAAATAATTTATGGCTCTCTCAGACAAAAAGTTTCCCGACCCTTAAGACTTAAGACTACAAAATCTTGCAATATTGTCCATAGAACAAAATATAACAAATTATTTAAATTTTGATAGCATAATACACGATTTTTCTACTATGAAAGTTAGGAAAATAAATATATAAATAATATGTTTACATACTAATGTATACAATTTGTTTGTAAAAATATATATAACTCATTTATTTATAAATACAAAATAAAAGCATACTAATTTGTAATTTAATTTTTTTTTGTTGTAAATTTGGAATACGTTTGTCTCATGTGCAACCTCAGTAACTTTCTTGTAACCTTTAAAAAAAAGTATCTCGTATTTTTATAAAATATGTATTTATAGGTATAACATCTTATTTGGCCTCCTTTATTGCCACTAACTTAAATATGGCATTCAATGGTAGAAATGTTCGCCACCTTTACTTTGTTTCAATTACAATTATTTGTTTATGTTTATTAATTTCTAAAAACCATGACACTATCTACTTAGAAAGGGCGGCAAATTTGAGACCGCCCCGGGCGGCAAAAGGTCTAGCTACGCCACTGGGCCCAGCGGTTATTTTTTTTATTTGTGTGTGTGTGTGTGTGTGTTTTCTGATAAATGCGTCATCTGTGACATATGCCGCTTAGTTTTCCAAACAAATGGACACCTTTTTTGACCAATTAAAAATTTTTGAGCGGTTTTGCGTTAGTTATAACATCCAATTTGTAATCAAACAAATGTGCAAAATCCGTTAATTAAGACTAGAAATTACGAATATTTTTTGGTTCACCTTGATTTACCCCTTTAAAAAAAGGCGGTTGACGGAAATGGTTCTACTTTTCAAATGCCCACAAATGCCGCCCCCTAAATATGTGCTGCCAGTGGGGGGACCGCCCCCACCACCCACCTTAGCCACGTCACTGAACTACGGTAAAACAATTTTATAAGCATGTCTGGTGGTCTATATTGAACCTTACAAGACAAAGTGTCAATAATTGAGGAAATTACTGCAAGGACGTTGAGTGCACATGGGGCATCTGGTCGGTTTTGTTCTAAAACAGTTGTGTGGTTTTCGAAGAAGTCAATCCCCCCCCCCACACCAAATATTGGACAATAGAAGCTGATCTCCAACAGTCCAGGCATCAACGATCAAACACCAACGCATGTCCTGACCAGGCCATCCTACTTGTCCTATTATTGAGTTTGATAGAAAGGAAAAATGCAACGCAATCCTGCGATCCTGTCCCTTGGGGGCAGTTACTATTTTTGGGTATGTTGGGGTCAGGGTTCAACCGTCAAGGTCACCCAACCTTAGTGTGACGCTGACGTAGCGTTTTAGGTGTGTCCACACCTGATGGGCAGGGAGTTGAAGTTGGAGAACACACCTCTATGTCATAATCAAGAAATTGGCAATGGTGTCCCCTTGTTAAAGGGTGATGACCCTTTGTTCAATGGTGATGTTTCATTAAAACATGAAAGGATTTTTTTAAAATTTTTAACGCACAATCATTACTTTTAACTACCACTTTTTTTATCAAAAAATTATAAAATATTCTGATAAAAAAAAATAAAAAAAATATATTAGAATAATTATATTACCCGATAACAGTCGCACTCAATCTCAGGACATTGGGTCACATTGGGTCTATTGTTCATAATCAGATAATTAATGTTAATATAATTCTCTTCATGGGACCATGCCAGGCAAGTAAGCAGCAAAATTATGTGCAACCGAGCATGACGAATGACCCTCGCTCGGGTCAACTAAACACAGTTAACGGTTGGCAAGCGAAGGTAGTGGAGGGGTGGGGCATGTCTTGAGACAGCAATGTTTTTTACATTCACTTTCGAAGTTCCTGCACAGTGTGTATGTATTTCGTAGTATATTGGTTATTACATCCGCCTAACATGCGGAAGGTCTTAGGTTCAAGCCCAAGTGGCAACATATGTTTTTTTTTAATTTTTAAAAATGTCAATGCCTATTCTTTTCCCCCCTTTCTTAGCAAACATAAACACCGCTTCGCATGTCACGGAAAAAAGCTTTGTTCAATGTTATATCAATTCCTTCACCAGGTACCTGTCTGTTTCTATTGGTCGCATATTTCGTTCATGGACGAAGTTGTTGCTCTCCAACTTGGCTTCATGGCTGTAATATTTGTTTATATATTGTGGCAATGTCCTAAATACTTACCAGAAATGCTTCGGTGGTCCCCCATCGTTCACCCGCGTTGTTCCCATTTGTTCTCCCCCTCCCTTTTTTTCTTGCACTATCTATGTGCAAGTCTGCGGCGTATGCTACGCCGCGGGGCGTCTAGTTAATGTTAATCTTACTTACACTTAAACATTGAGTGGGATAATCCGCAAAAATTTGAAGATATTTTTTTTTAAAGTTGGCATTTCATATTCTGTACAAATTATACTTTTAAATTACAGGTTATTTTAATAATCTAAGCAGCTTAAAGACTTAAAAGAATTATCTGTGATCTGCTGCACCATCTAGTTTAGTTAACCATATCTACCAATACAAACAGTTCTTATATTTTCGGTAGCTTTATCACAACTCAAAAATATATCATAATTTTTTAATGTAATTCTTTTAAAACTCTGACTGTTTGTTGTTCAATTAAAAACTAGGGATATTCTTTAGTCATATATACATATCTTTTAAAATAAGTTTTAATAGAAATATTACACCAGGGCCGGACTTAGCCTTTGAACAATTCCGTTCAAAAGTGAAAAATTGCGCCCCTCTGTAATTACAATTTAAGTATTCTTTTAAAATGTTATATGGTTTTCTATATTTTAACCGAACATCCAAAAAAAACAAAAAAAAATTAATATATAGAACAAAAATAAATAAAATAAACATCTCTTAATCTTTAACACAGTAATTAACACAAATACTTGTAATTAGATTTTAATCAAAATGATTCATTTTAAAAAACAGTTAACATGAGTTTATGCTCAGACGTTTTTAAGGGATCTTTTACTGTTACTGAGTTCAGACTCATCTGTTACAAACTGTTACAAATTGGAGGTTTGACAATCTTTTTTGAGATGTTGTTTCCAAAATAGTTATTGATTATTTTTATTTTGGAACAATTACTTCCCCCTGATAGGAAGTTACAAAAATTACAAGAGCAACACTTGAGTTTAGAGCATGTTTCATTTTTGTGAATTTCAAAACTTCCAAAGTTTCTCAACATTTTTTTAAAATTTAATAATACATTTATATTTTTTAAAACAAAAGTAACTGTTGTGATGTTGCAGCTGAGACAATACTTCTTTTAAAGACTTGGTTGCAGTGACAACAATGTGGTTAACGAATTCAAGTTATTATTTTTCCTGTGCATCCATTGTGGATTTTCATTAAATTAATTTTAACTGATGTCCTTGTATTGAGTAAAAATATATCTGCATCTATTTTGAAAGTCATTTGCCAGAATCAACAAGGGTGGCATTAGCCACCATCAACAAAGATGGCATTAGCCACCATCAACAAGGGTGGCATTAGCCACCATCAACAAGGGTGGCATTAGCCACCATCAACAAGGATGACATTAGCCACCATCAACGAGGATGACATTAGCCACCATCAACAAGGATAACATTAGCCACCATCAACAAGGATGACATTAGCCACCATCAACAAGGATGGCATTAGCCACCATCAACAAGGATGGCATTAGCCACCATCAACAAGGATGCCATTAGCCACCATCAACAAGGATGACATTAGCCACCATCAACAAGGATGGCATTAGCCACCATCAACAAGGATGTCATTAGCCACCATCAACAAGGATGTCATTAGCCACCATCAACAAGGATGCCATTAGCCACCATCAACAAGGATGACATTAGCCACCATCAACAAGGATGGCATTAGCCACCATCAACAAGGATGGCATTAGCCACCATCAACAAGGATGGCATTAGCCACCATCAACAAGGATGGCATTAGCCACCATCAACAAGGATGTCATTAGCCACCATCAACAAGGATGACATTAGCCACCATCAACAAGGATGACATTAGCCACCATCAACAAGGATGCAATTAGCCACCATCAGCAAGGATGGCATTAGCCACCATCAACAAGGATGACATCAGCCACCATCAACAAGGATGGCATTAAAGTGATTGTCTTGTCTCAAATTCTATTTCTTTTTTAATATTTGAACTTCTCAAACGTTTCATTTTCAATGCAATATCACAATTTGTTGCCCTGCATTAGGTTACTTATGAGATTGACATGAGTTAATAACTCATACCATATCACGACAGAACAATATGAAATTTGAACTGCTGTCATTACGTAATTAGTCCATGTGCTTTATCTCTTATCGTAAATGCTAAGCAATGCATCATATATTTGATCGATTTTATAGCTCAACGAATTCCCTACCTGATTTCGCTGCAGAGGTTTTAGCGTTAGTTCTTTAACGTTCTTCAAAACAATTGGACATCTGAAAGTCGATGAAGAAAAAAAAAGTACTATTTTAAGACAATATCAAAGAAGATGGCTCCTTCTAATGATGATTTGACCATATCATTTATTATCAGGTTAATTAAGTGAGTTGCACCACTTGGTATAACAAATGCACCAGGGTTGATGTGTTTAGTATTTGCTTCAACCCCCACATATTCACGTTCGCCCGAATACCATATCCAGCGTTGGATTTACCTATCATATAGAATGGGACTTCGATAAAGCTCTTAAATAAAATACAAAATACACAAACAAATTGTGCAATGAAAACAATAAATTTGAGCTTTATTTTAAAATAAAACTACAAAAGACATTTCGGCTAATGCCTTTATCAGTACAAGAACATAAAATAGGTACTAATATAAGTAATATTTAAATTCTTAAAAACATATTATATCATAAAATATGTATGTAAACTTAAAAGAAAGGAAACACAAAAACAAAGGACACAGGAAATGCAAAAGAAGGAGGTATCTAAAGTAACAGTGAACACCACAACGGGAACAAGATTCTGCAGTTGGGTTAAATTATGCATTTGGTTAATTCCATATAGAGCCAACGTACCAAATCGTTTTATAAGTCTATTTTGCATGTGGATACTATCATGGGTATTGCTTGCATATAAAATACCAGTAACGGCAATATCTGAAATGCCGTCATGGTCAACACTGTTAAAGTGTTTAGACACAGTACATTGAACCTGTTAATTTATATTATACCGATGTTCTCGAAGCTGATCTCCAAGACGACAACATGTCTCACCCACGTAAATTTTATTACACCTCTTGCAAAGAATTGCATAAATCACGTTGCGACTGGTGCAAGTGAATCCATCTTTTATTATGAATTTTTCAAGAGGGAAAGAAATTTTGTTAATTTCAATTATGTAACATAACAAGTATCGCAACGGCTATTGTTTCAACATTTTGTTCCAATATGTCCTTTCATCTTGGGAAGATGACTTCTTACAAGTATATCTCTGAAGCTTCTATCTCTCCGGAAAAAAGCCTGATTGCAGTCTCAAAGCCTGATTGCAGTCTCACCCCCATTACTTTATCTCTCCGGAAAGCAAAACGAGGAGGTTTTTTGAAGACCTTCTGAGTTAGAGGGTCAGCCATGAGGATTGGTCGGTTTTTGAGAATCACCCGGAGGGCTTTAAAATTATGGGGATGAAAAGTTAAAATAAATTTGGATCGATCACATGGGTCAGAAACAGATGATGTAAACGTGTCCTGTCTGGTCATGCTTTTAATTGGATTGACAGCGGATATTTATACCGTTTCCGGGTATGACCTCCTTCGAAAACAATTCAGCATTTCATAACTTTTCTCCAAAAAGTCTGCCTCATCACTGCAGAGTCTTTTAAGTCTCAATAATTGCGAAAATGGGATAGAGCCCTTACAAGATTGAGGATGGGAGGATGTATACATAAGGAAACTATGGCTGTCTGTAGACTTGTAAAAAAATGATGTGGATATTTTCTTTTCTTTCAATTTAATGTGTATGTCAAAACAATTGACAGCATTCCTATGGATAGTTGTATGGATTTACCTGTCACAAATATTGACAGCATTCCTATGGATAGTTGTGTGGATTTACCTGTCACAAATATTGACAGCACTCCTATGGATAGTTGTGTGGATTTACCTGTCACAAATATTGACAGCACTCCTATGGATAGTTGTGTGGATTTACCTGTCACAAATATTGACAGCACTCTTATGGATAGTTGTGTGGATTTACCTGTCACAAATATTGACAGCACTCCTATGGATAGTTGTGTGGATTTACCTGTCACAAATATTGACAGCACTCCTATGGATAGTTGTGTGGATTTACCTGTCACAAATATTGACAGCACTCCTATGGATAGTTGTGTGGATTTACCTGTCACAAATATTGACAGCACTCCTATGGATAGTTGTGTGGATTTACCTGTCACAAATATTGACAGCACTCCTATGGATAGTTGTTTGGATTTACCTGTCACAAATATTGACAGCACTCCTGTGGATAGTTGTGTGGATTTACCTATTTACTAAACAAGCTTCCGCCTCCTTGGGGGCCCCATGATTTTTTTTTATATTTGGAGCTGACAGAATATTTCGACTTCAAAAGGACCCCCATATAGCTTAAGGCCCCACCAAGTCTAAATCCGGCCCTGATCATGTCCTTGGCCTCTCATATTTTCAAAAGGCAATATTTCAATCGAAGGGAAGTCCCAAAAATGTTCATGAATGCTGATGTCTTCTTCTTCAATCAAAAAAAGACTTTTAATGAAGACCTTTTGTTCTGCATGTTTTATTTAAGTTAGCTTTGCAATCTAAGTAATTGAATAATATTTGATATTTTACCACGTATTTATTATCTTGCTTTCATTCCTGCCTTTCTGTCCGCAAAATTTCAATTGTCCAACGTAAAATTAAACCACTTCTGATAGACCTAGAGATCTCAAAATTTTATCACAGATAGATCTTGGATGACAATGCATTGGATCAAAATTTCAGATCGATCAAATGTATTG
Source organism: Ampullaceana balthica (assembly GCA_944989445.1). NCBI lineage: Eukaryota > Metazoa > Mollusca > Gastropoda > Lymnaeidae > Ampullaceana > Ampullaceana balthica. The sequence continues at coordinate 173,472 of CALYLW010001034.1, read as the reverse complement.
TAATTAAATTAATGCATTTTTAGTTTATATCTGTATAGCATCTGTATCCATCTGCTATTTTTGACATCCACTAGCCACCGGAGTTCACCCAAGCCGTCAATGACCACATCCCCGTGTTTAACAACAAGCAGAGTTCAGTCACGTTCAGTCTGTAAATGTTTGTCGCGCGATGCGTATTATATTTTACATAATAAATACTTCAATAATTAATTTTTAAATTTAAAGAGATAATATAATTAAACTATTTATTTTTATACCAAATATATTTAAAACATAAATAAATAAAGTAAAAACAAAGAATAAATAAAAACCATATAACGCCTTAGAAAGAAAAGGGTCTAACTCTCCGGGGTCGAATCGCCCGGGGTGAATCATCAGTGGTTGAACTATCTGTGGTCGAAATGACCGGGGTTGAAACGTCCTGGGGTCGAACTGTCAGGGGTCGAATCGCCCGGGGTGAATCATCAGTGGTTGAACTATCTGTGGTCGAACTGACCGGGGTTGAAACGTCCTGGGGTCGAACTGTCAGGGGTCGAATCCCCCGGGGTGAATCATCGGTGGTCAAACTATCCATGGTCGAACCGATCGGGGTCGAAACGTTCTGGGGTCGAAACGTCATGTGGTGGAACTGGCAGAGTCGAACCGTCTGGGGTCGAATTATCCGGGGTCGAAGTGTCTGACCACCATTTTTACTATAACTTAATGTCTAAAAGATTGCAATATAAATAATTCGTCTTTTTGTAGCGTTCAAATGAAACAAAATTTAGATTTTGTATTTTCTGATTTCTTTCCCTTTGCCCAGACATATGTAACGATAGAAATTGTAAACTTATGGGAAGTAACTGAGACTTTAATGAGCGGTTGAGTTAAATGCCGTTAGATTACATTTCAGCCATTCCATTTTGTCTTGTTGAACCGAGTACCTGTTCGAGATTTGACAATGGAAATATAATTCCTGGCTGGCTAACTCACCTGAAATAATACCTGGCTGGCGAACTCGCCTGAAATATTACCTGGCTGGCTAACTCAGCTGAAATTTAATACCTGGCTGGCGATCTCGCCTGAAATAATACCTGGCTGGCGAACTCACCTAAAATATAATACCTGGCTGTATAACTCGCCTGAAATAATACCTGGCTGGCGAACCCGCCTGAAATAATACCTGGATGGCTAACTCAGCTGAAATTTAATACCTGGCTGGCGATCTCGCCTGAAATAATACCTGGCTGGCGAACTCACCTAAAATATAATACCTGGCTGGCTAACTCGCCTGAAATAATACCTGGCTGGCGAACTCGCCTGAAATAATACCTGGCTGGCTAACTCAGCTGAAATTTAATACCTGCCTGGCGATCTCGCCTGAAATAATACCTGGCTGGCGAACTCACCTGAAATTGAAAATATTATTGTCTGGAATTGTGGAACAGCAAAGTTCAAAGGTCATGATACAATTCGAACATTAAAGGAAAGAGTTCATTGTTACAAGAAAAATAGAAATAAATTCCAAAATAAACAGATGAATGAAATTTATAAAACAACAACAGTAAACAAAAGACAAAACATGCACGCATGTATATATTAAGTCAATAGAAACTTTATCAAATAATACCAATACTCGATACATTTGAGGGTACTGAACACTCACACTCACAGACACACACACGCACGCACGCACACATACACACACTCACAGACACACACACACACAAACTCACCCACACACACAGACACACACACACTCACAAACACACACACACACACAAACACACACACACAGGCACACACACACACTCACAGACACACACACACACACACGCACGCACGCGCACACACACACGCACGCACACACACACGCACGCACACACATACACACATGCGCGCGCATAGATTTAAAGCAAACACTATTTTGAATAAAGGGAGTTAATCTGCACCGTTATAAACCATGACTTGATTGTCACGCATAGAAGAGTTTACACCATCGTTTACACATATTGTCTGTAGTTCGTTAGAGCAGTGCTTCTCAAATGTTTTACTATTTCGGACTGGCAGGAATTTTTCCATTGCTGCAAGGACCGGTGCATTGTTTTACCTGTACTGACGTGGTAGCGAAATGTAATTTATTTTATTTTATTTGTTTCATGTTGTGTGCTTACTGCCGTAAAATTGACATACCCCATAGCAGGGGTCGGGAAACCATGGCTCTTTTGATCGCTGCATCTGGCTCGCAGAAAAATGGTTATTATAAAAATAAAATTCTTCAGACTCCTTTGATCTATATAATTATTGGGAAAAAATCCTTTTTTATTTTAAAAAAAAACAAAACAACAACAACAACAACAAAAAATTATTTAAAAAAATAATAATAATTTTAAAAAATAATAATAATTTAAAAAACTCACTCGTCATAAGTCCATAACCTTATTAACTAATTATTTTTTTTATGGCTTACATTCTTGAAAGTTTAGAGGCTTGAAAACTTTTGGAGGTCGCATTTTGGTTGACCAATCAATTATATCCGAATAGTTATGAGGAGAGCCATACGTGATAGAATACATAAAATAATCAAGGTTAGAGGTTAGTAACCTTAGGAGAGAAATTTGGAATTTGGGATCAAAGTATCAAAGTTTCAAAGTGATCGCAGTGATTTCTGTGGAATTCGGCTAGCTTGCTGGCGGTTTAGCTATTGTAAGAAACCGAAAGCCAATCACAGATTGAGAATATGCCAAGGCATTCATGCTTGATGTTGCCAATGAACTTTTTGATGACTTTTCCATTAAGGACAAAATAATTAAACGGATAAAAAATGCCTCTGTCAGCAAGAACTGTTCACGATCGTAGCATCATGATGTCAAATCAAATTGAGGATATGCAAGTGAAGGACATAAATGCAGCACCGTTTTTCTCACTCGCTTCGGATGAGTCAACAGACGTGAGTAATTTATTACAGTTCAGCGTGGTTGCAAGGTATGTTTTCGGTGAAACATTACATGAGGAAAGTTTTGCTGGTATGTCTATGAAGGGCACAACAAGAGGGCAGGATTTATTCGTATCCTTCACTGAGTTCGCTAAAGAAAAAAATCTACCGATGGATAAACTTGTTTCGGTGTGCACTGATGGTGCTCCGTGCATGGTGGGGAAAAACAGTATTTTTCTCTCTTCTTTGTGGGCATGAAAACAGACGCATCATAAGCTTTCATTGCATCTTACATCAGGAGGCGCTTTGTGCTCAGATGTGTGGCGAGCAGATTGGTGAGGTGATGTCGCTGGTGGTTCGGGTAGTCAACTTTATTGTTTCCCTAGCATTAAATTTCCGCCAGTTTATAACACTGCTTGATGAGGTTGGGAATAATTATCCTGGTCTGTTTCTGCACAGCAGCGTACGTTGGTTGTCAAGGGGGAAAGTGCTCAGCCGATTTGCGGCTTGTCTGAGCGAAATCCGGACTTTTCATGAAATGAAAAATGTCGAGCATCCCGAGTTAGCTGCCACTGAATGGCTCCTGAAGTTCTATTATCTCGTAGACATAACTGAACATCTAAATCAGCTCAATGTGAAAATGCGTTGGAAATACAATCTTATCCCGGCAACAAGCAGTGTTTTTGCATTTGAAAACAAGCTAGAACTCTTAATCGCCGACATTGAAACAGGTCGTTTACTACACTTTGAAAAACTAAGAGAGTTCAAAGACATGTGCGCATCAAGTGACCCTGCTCTACATCTTAATATTCAGCAGCTAGCCGGCTTCACTTCCGATCTCCTGCAGTCATTTAAAGCGTGCTTTTGAGAATTTCGCGAGTACACCCGTATTTTCAAGTTCATCCCCCATCCACACGAGTGTGCAGTGGACAGCACTGATCTGAGTGCATCCGAGGTGTCTCCGTCAGAGCTGTTTAGCTCCAGGCTGCTGACCTGAAGGCCTCAGACATGTGGATGAATAAGTTCAAGTCACTGAATGAAGATTTGGAAAGAATTGTAATACAGCAAGCAGAGTTGGCGAGTCAACACAAGTGGGCAGAAATGAAAAAAACTTCAACACGCAGACCAGCTGATTGTCAAAACTTGGAACTCGCTACCCGTCACATACCACACCCTTCAGCGTGTGAGTATTGCTGCACTGATAATGTTTGGCATCTACGTATGCATGCAAGCAGTCTTTGGAAGTCTCAATGCCTGCATGAAACTTAACCTGACCCCGTATCAACCAGACTACAAAGCCAATACTCATTACTGTTTAGTTTAGCAAGAGCATGACAGTGTTATTGAAAAGATTGAAAAAGTCATAATTATTGTACTCTTAGTGTTGAAATTACACAAAATGCACACATTTACTTTGAATTTTTAGTTTTAAACATATGCATGGCTCTCTAAGAATTACTTTTCGAAAAAGTTGGTGTTTATGGCTCTCTCCGACAAAAAGTTTCCCGACCCCTGCTCTATAGGGTTAGTATTAATGGTTGCAAATGGAAGATTAAAATTATAATTTTGTCTCCTTTCTTGATAACTTTTGCGGAACGGTGACTTTGAGAAGCACTGTGTTAGAGAATAGACATGTTGCCTGGGTGGACGTATAAGCAATTTGTTGTTGAGCCTTCTCGTCCATGAGGGGCATCCACCGATCATCTCGTCCATGAGGGGCATCCACCGATCATCTGGTCCATGAGGGGCATCCACCGATCATCTCGTCCATGAGGGGCATCCACCGATCATCTCGTCCATGAGGAGCATCCACCGATCATCGTCAGCGTCTGTGATTCCTCCAAGGGCATAGGCCACCTACGAGAGACCTCTAGGCATCTCTATCCTTGGCCAACTTCACCAGGATCTTCCATTCATGGCCAATTCTCTTGATGTCTGCCTGCAATTCTCGGCGTCAAGTGTTTCTTGGATGGCCTCTTTTCCGCTTACCCTGTGGGTTCCATTTCAGGGCTTGCCTTGTTGTATTAGAAGCAGGTTTTCTTAGTATATGACCAATCCACCTCCACCACTTCTGAAGAATCTCTTCCTCAATAGGCTTCTGTTTTGTCCGCTTCCACACTTCCCGGTTGCTGATTTTGTCCGGCCAGTGAATTCTGAGAAGCTGTCTTAGACAATTTTTAATAAAGGACTAGAGTCTGGTCAGGTTTACGGCCGTTGTTCTCCACATCTCGGCTCCATATAGCAGCACAGGTTTCACCATAGCGTTAAAAATCCTTACAGCAGCCTTCCTGCATAAGTTGTTGGAGACCCAAACATTCTTGAGTTGCTGGAAGGCTGCTCTTTATTTTCCGATCCTTATTTTGACATCCACGTCTGTACCACCTTGTTTATCTACCACGCTGCCAAGGTAAACAAAACTGTCCACCTCCTCAATGACTTCTCCTTCAAGCATGATGGGTGATGTACTGGTGACATAAACCTTGAGGACTTTACTCTTCCCTTTGTGAATGTTGAGACCCATGCTTGCAGAAGTAGCTGCAACAATGTTTGTTTTCTCCTTGTTGTTGGGTATGTGCAAAGAAGGGCAAGATCATCAGCAAAGTCAAGATCATCAAGTTAGTCCCAAAAGGTCAATTGGATGCCATTCCTTTTCTGCTGTGTAGATGTTTTCATCACCCAGTCAGTGGCTAACAGAAACAGGAATGGTGACAGCAAGCAACCTTGTCTCACACCAGTCTTCACCTGGAAAGCATCTGTCACCTGCTGACCATGGACATCTTGGCAGTTTATCCCTTCGAATGTGTGTTTCTGATTATATAAGCAAACTATGGCACCCCATTATGCCTTAGCAATCTCCACAGGGTTTGCCTGTTTACACTGTCGAAGGCTTTTTCATAGTGAACAAAGTTGACATAGAGCGGCGAGTTCCACTCTAGTGACTTCTCTAGAATGATGGGCAGTGTCGCTATCTGGTCAGTGCAGGATCTGTTGGTGCGAAAGTCAGCTTCTTAGTCCCGCAGCAGAGGGTCTACAGCGTTTTTCATCCTGTTAAGTAGTACACGGTTGTAAACCTTTCTTGGAATGGACATCATGGTGATCCCTCTGTAGTTGGGGCAGGAGCTTAAATCCCCTTCTTTGGGATCTTGATAAGGTATCCCTCCTTCCAATCGGAAGAAACTTGCTCTTCTTCCCATATCTTCATAAACAGAGGGTGTAGCATTTCCACACTAGTTTCCAAGTCCGCTTTCAGTGCCTCTTCTGGGATGCCATCAGGTCCTGCAGCCTTTCCATTTCTGAGTTGTTTAATGGCCCTGCTAATCTCTTCTTTGGTGGGGAAATTGCAGTCAATTAGCAGGTCATTATCAGATGGTTGAATATCTGGTGGGTTCTTTGATTTTGCCTGTTTAAAAGATCTTCAAAGTGCTCCTTCCATCTCCCTCTCTGTTGCTCTTCACTCGGTATGGTGTTTCCCATTTTATCCTTCACTGGTCTCTCTAACTTGCTAAATTTCACAGACAGCGTCTTAATGGTATCAAACAGTTCCCCTCATGTTCCCCTGGTTAGCTGTATATTCTGATTCTTTGGCAAGTTTATTATCAAATTCCTACTTGTCCCTCTTGATGCTTTTTTTAACTTCCTTATTTGCATCTGCATACTCTATCTGGGACTTGTTTTTCTGCGTCCGTGTGCGGCTGTTATTCCTTTCTGTTTTCTTTCTTTTCCTTTCTTCTATTTTACTCAGTGTACCTGCTGTTATCCATTATATGTGTGCTCGTTTCATATTCCCTAGCACTTCTTGGCTTGTTGACCGGACTGTTTATTTCACGCTTTGCCACTTTCCTTCAGTGTTCTCGTCTTCGAGTATTTCGCGTAGAGCTTGGAACTTATTTGATAGTGAGATTTTAAATTCTTCCTTTTTGGCTTGGTCCTTCAGGAGGGAGGTATTATACCGAGTTTACAAGATAGTCAGCCTTCATTGGTGGATTAGAGAGTCATGCTTCATTGCTGGCTTCGAGAGTCATGGTAGGAATCGGTTTACAAGAGATTCAGCCTTCATTGGTGGCTTAGAGAGTCATGGTAGGAATCGGTTTACAAGAGATTCAGCCTTCATTGGTGGCTTAGAGAGTCATGGTAGGAATCGGTTTACAAGATAATCAGCCTTCATTGGTGGCTTAGAGAGTCATGCTTCATTGCTGGCTTCGAGAGTCATGGTAGGAATCGGTTTACAAGAGATTCAGCCTTCATTGGTGGCTTAGAGAGTCATGGTAGGAATCGGTTTACAAGAGATTCAGCCTTCATTGGTGGCTTAGAGAGTCATGGTAGGAATCGGTTTACAAGAGATTCAGCCTTCATTGGTGGCTTAGAGAGTCATGTTTCATTGGTGGCCTAGACAGTCATGCTAGGAATCAGTTTACAAGAGATTCAGCCTTCATTGGTTGCTTAGAGAGCAATGCTAGGAATCAGTTTCGTTTTCTTATTTTATTACATGACAATTTAGTTTTTTTCTTATATCAGCGTACAGCATTTTAGGTTTATTTCATTTTCCAATATATGACAATTTAGTTTTATCCATGTATGATATTTTATTTTCATACTCATACATTGTTTCATTCATATTTCATAGTCACACACTTTTATTTCATTGCATTACATGTTAGTTCCCAAAAGACTTGTTAGAACTGCATTAGTACCGCCCAAATCTCTGGCAGCTTGATCTTAAAACCAAACCAAAAATTGATTTGACCGTAATGTATACTTAGCATGTGTGGCCTATCTATCCACTGGCGTGGATATACATCTTTGATCAGTCCAAAGTTGATCTATATCCGTGGAATCATGGCACAACATCTTGTTAGGCGCTTCTCAAACCCTGATCTTTCCCATCACTTCTAAAAGTGTACAAAAAATACTGTGCTAATTTTTAGTCTCTTAAATGGTGTTTTAAAATAGATCTCATAACTTTGAAAATTAAAAAAAAATGAAACGCTCTATTGTCTTAACTTTTTTTTAAAAATCAGTTCTATTTAATTTTACATTAGATCTAGATAATTTTTTGACAATGTTTTTGTAAAATTAAGACATTAAATATTCATCATGTTTTTATTGTGTTTTTTTATTCATTTGATTTACTTCATTTTCAATTTTTTATTTGTCTCTAATACATTTAACTACACCTCAATCTAATTATTCCTCATTAAATGTACGTTATATTTGAAGTAGAAATCAACTTTTGTGTGTACAGTATACCCAGTCCCTATAATAACACTGGCTCCATTTATTTCTAAAAATGTAGGTTCTAATCGTGTCCAAAATGTAAAGATCCAAAACTCGTAACAGATACGAGACAATTTGATTGGCTAATCACACCAGCCAAGAGGATGGGTCTTTCTGTCAATTTCATTATACATTTTTAGTGTTGGTAATCGCCGTCTTTGATTACACACATCATATAATTAATTAACTTTTGTTCCAAAGTTGTTGTTTTTTTTTAAAGTTGAAATATACATTTTTATTTTGGCAGACGCCTTCCTCCTCCCCCCCCCCAAGCTTTTCCCAAAAGTCTTGAAAGTTCTCAAAAATAGAAATAACAAAATCACACCATTAAGGTTTATAGTTTATTACTTACATAGGGTAAGCGGAAAAGAGGCCGTCCAAGAAACACTTGGCGCCGAGAATTTGAGAAATGGCCATGAATGGAAGATCCTGGAGAAGTTGGCCAAGGATAGACATGCCTGGAGGTCTCTCGTAGGTGGCCTATGCCTTTGGAGGAATTGCAGACGCCGACGATGATCGGTGGATGCCCCTCATGGACGAGAAGGCTCAACAACAACTTATATGCTTATGCTCACCTTCATGTAATTATATGTTGTCGGCGGTCGTGATAGGGTATTTTTTACATTATAGCTTATATTATATCAATCATGACTACTTTATCCCTCATACTAAGACTTTACAAATTATTCGTTTCCTATATGACTTTCACTTTTTGCACTATAATTATACCCCATATTTGAATAATACACGAGACTTGATGCCCTAGATTTAATTTAAATACTTATTACCAAAGTTTAATGCAATATTATGTATGCCCTATATTTAATGCATGTATACCTTATGCTCCATATTTAATGCATAATAATGTATGCCCTATATGCAATGCACGCATACTTTATATCCAATTATTATAGCAAGATACTTTAAGTCCAATATTTGTTGCAATATAATTTATGCTAATTATTAAGTGCAAGATACTTTATGATCAATAATTAATGCAAGATACTTTCTACCCTACACATAATGCAAGATACTTTATCTCCTATATCTAATGTAAGATACTCTATAACTTAGTTGTATCCCTACGAGACTCAGTCCATCATTGTCTCATAGTCGCCTCTCAAACATCAAATACTCAAGTCTCCTAACACAGTTCCGGCCTTGTAACTTGTTGAAGAAGTCACCCAACCGTTGCGAGAAATCAATATTGTATAAGCAGGTGAGCTTTGGTTGAGCTAAACCTTAAATGCCCTAAACTAACCTGGGTGTCTGCAGCACCAGAACAGTGACATTACCTCGGGCACCCCTCCCCCCCCTGACCGAGCGCCGTGAATGCGGTCGTCTGTGACCTGACGTTGTGTTTCGGTTTGTGCCCCCCCCCCAATCCAAACCAAAAATGTTTTTTGAAAGGACAATCTTTCAATACCCACCCCCACAAGTGTGTGAGGTCCCCCCCCCCACGTCGCATGTGAAGCCGACACGTTGTTGCAAGGTGTTACAACAGGTGGCAAGGGAAAAAACGGTTTGCCAGACCAGACGATATCATCAACTGTGATAATGACCAGCGGCGAGGGTCACTGTATCCGAATTGACAGTTTCGTGAGAAAGTGTTATCATGACGCCATTCGTCTGGAGGTGTCTTGACTCTGTGTAAGTTTTTTGTTGGCAAATATTTGGTGGCCTTGTTATTTGTTAGTAATTTGGAAGTTACACTTTTGAGGGTTTATTAATTTGAAAGCTAGTCATTTTAAGCTTTATTAATTTAAAAGTTAGTCATTTGAAGGTACATTAATTGAAAGTTAGTCATAATAGCTACTATTAATTTGAAAGTTAGTAATTTGAGGGTTCGGTTATTTGAAATGTATTCATAAAAAGATTTATTAATGTGAAAGTTGGTCATTTGATGGTTCAGCAATTTGAAAGTTGGTCATTTGAGAGTTCGGTAATTTTAAAGCTAGTCATTTGAGAGTTCACTCATTCGTAGATTAGTTACATGTGGGAATGTGGAATTAATTTGAAAGTTAGTCTTTAGATGTCAATTCATTTGATGGTTAGTCATGTCAGATTTTATTTAGAATTAGTCGCTAGATAACAGGACAGTTATTTCTTTTAGTTGTTGTAATATCATATATGTTGGCTGTATTATTGATATCATACATGTTAGCTGTATTATTAATATCATACATGTTAGCTGTATTATTAATATCATACATGTTAGCTGTATTATTAATGACAACAAAATAGGGAATAGTTTCAATGTATCTTGAACCTCTTGACGTGCACACCTGATACTATGATACATGGGTTATCATTATTGTCAGTTATCCTTATTTTCGCCCCTCCTATCAGAAGGTCTGTTAATTATAAGAATATTGAGTAGTTGTGAGGGAGAGGGGTGGGTGTGGTAACTGATGCATGAGATCTTCATTACATGGACAACTCATCTAAAATAATTAATAATAATAATAATAATTGATAATTTATATAGTGATGAATCCCAGTGGGGAACCGGGCTCACAGCGCTTTACATGGAGATTATAACATACATATAATAATTAAATAAACATTCATACCTAAATAACAAGATAAAGGACAGTACATTATACATAAGCTACGCTAATCATTAAACAAATGTTGTTTCATTAATTTTGTAAATACATTTTGAAAAGATGCGTCTTAAGTGCAGTCTTGAAGGACTTGGTAGTTGGAATACTACGGATGTGTAATGGTAGAGAATTCAATTGTTTGGCTACACAAAAAGAGAATGCCCTTTCGCCAAAAGTTTTAGTTCGTGTCTTAGGAACACAGAGAATACGTGTATCTGCAGAAAAGCGTAGCTGACGACTGTGTTAGTTGACCTACAGAAGTTCAGTAAGATAGGAAGGAGATGAGTCAGTAAGAAGTTGTGACAGAGAACAGCCAGTTTGTAATCAATTCGAACTTGTATAGGTAGCCAATGAAGTGAGTAAAGTAGCGGAGTAACATGGTCATGTTTTTTTTTGCCTTAAGAACTAGTCTGGCAGCTGAATTTTAAACTTTCTGTAGTTTTTCAATGCATTGTTTTGGCGCACCTGACAGAAGAGAATTGCAATAATCAATGCGAGCTAGAACAAGAGCACAGACTAGAGTTTTTGTTGCACTAACTGTTAAGTAATGACGGAATGAACTGATCTGACGAATGGCGGTGTAGGCAGAGCGACAGATGTGATTGATGAAGTTGTTGGTAGACATGTTGTCAGAAATAATGTAGCCGAGATTACTAGTCGATGTTTTGAACAGTATATCAGAACTGGCTACGTGAATTGACTTCGGAAGAGACAAAGTACTGCGTGATTTATTGTTGCAAAATAGGAGTGCTTCTGTCTTATCGTCATTCAGCTTGAGCTTGCTGAAAGTCATCCAAGACTTTACCTCACCAATGCACTCCTGCATCAATTGGACAGTGGAGTCAATATCAGAGGGATCAGTGTGCGTGTATAGCTAAGTATCATCTGCAAATGATTCGCTTTTAACTGAATGCTTAGAGCAGTAGAAGAAGTGGCCTTGTATACATTACGAAAAGAACCGGACCCAAAACGTAGCCTTGAGGCACACCATAAACCAAGTCAGCTCTGTGAGAGATACAGCCATTTACCTGTGATCTGTTAGATAAGTATGATTGAAAACAAGCCAGAACTGAGCCAGAAATCCCAAAATAATTTTCCAGAATTTTTAGCAACGCTTGATGGTCGACGGTGTCAAAGGCTGCACTAAGATCTAAAAGGACCAATATAGAGATTTTCCCACTGTCCAGTGTGAGTAGGAGGTCATTTGTTACCTTCAACAGGGTGGCCTCTGTGCTTTGACAAGATCTGTAGGCCGACTTAGAAGAGTGTTGTCGTTAAGATAAGCAAAAAGTTGTTTTAAGACAATTGATGCAGGAGATCTTCATTACATGGACGCCTCCTCTGAAATAATTTTATGCAGGATATCGTCATGACATGGACCATTCATCTGAAATAATTGATGCAGGAGATCTTCATTACATGCACCACTCATCTGAAATACATGATGTATGACAATTTCATTACATAGACCACCCATCTGAAATTATTGATGCAGGAGATCATCATTACATGGACCACTCATCTGAAATTATTGATGCAGGAGATGTTTATTACACGGACCACTCAACTGAAATAATTGATGCAGGAGATGTTCATTACATGGACCACTCATCTGAAACAATTGATGCAGGAGATGTTCATTACATGCACCACTCATCTGAAATAATTGATGCAGGAGATCTTCATTACATGCGCCACTCATCTAAAATACATGATGTATGAAAATTTCATTACATAGACCACCCATCTGAAATAATTGATGCAGGAGATGTTCATTACATGGACCACTCATCTGAAACAATTGATGCAGGAGATGTTCATTACATGCACCACCCATCTGAAATAATTGATGCAAGAGATCTTCATTACATGGACCACTCATCTGAAATAATTGATACAGGAGATTTTCATTGCATGGACCGCTCAACTGAAATATGTTAATTTATAAAATAATTCAGATAGATGACCCAAATTTTCAATAAAAACCATTTAACTGTACAAGTTTTGCGACCATAACTTTTCATTTGCCCAATCACAAGGAGAATACAAGAATTGGTTATACAAGAAGATTACAGACCTAATGGCATTGCTCGAACGTCAGTCTTCCTTGTCTTCTAGCCACAGCTTTTTGAAAACCTGTTTTAAAATATACTTTTTAGCGCCCTTCATGTGATCTCTTACCTAGTTTATGCCAATTATTTGCATCACTAACTAATTGCTGTCAGATTACACAGGTTCTCTCGCTTATGTGTTGAGTCGTCAATGGTTCCTTCTCCAATTTGAGAGTCCCTCTCCTGATTAGGCCTATCAAAGGGTACCCGGGACCCGGGTACCTGTTGCCGTGAGATTACCCGGTTAGTAAAATTCCGCCCGGGTACCCGTGAAAATGTGACTTCAATGTCTATATTCTAAATTAACCAAACTTCGGCTCGCATGCGCCTTTTTGTGTTTAATTTACGGCTCGCGAAACAATTTATCAAATGAAAATTTTTGTTTCAAAATATATGCTGTGAAATATATCTAAGGAGAACTATCTGTCAACGGGAAATACAATACGCTCTCGACAGACCACAATGTATTTTGATACAATTTTTTTCTCTGAAAATGAAACAGAAATCGCAAACGCAAGAAGATTTTGGTTCTTTGAATGAATCATATAAAGAAGAAAAAACTCCTCTGCCGAAATTAAGGATGGACTGTATAGAGATGAAAAAGGCCGTGTTTGTTGTTAATAAAAACACCCCTGCTTTGACACAAACATTGCTTTGAAATATGCCGACATTGTGCTACCGATTTATACCAATTATCTACCCCATCTCCCCCATCCACTCCTATACTATAACCGCACCCTTTCCATTGGCTTGTGTTTCTTGTGTTTGTTAACACGTGTTGACCTAGAAAAACTGATGTTAATAATGCATACAAGGTTGTCAGTTTTTAAGGTTATTAAATTAAATAGTTACTAACACTGAAAGATGGTTAAGACGTCGACATAGAGATGAAAGAGGCCGTGTTTGATTTTGTTAATAAAAACACCCCTGCTTTGACACTAACTTTGCTCTTTGAAATACGCCGAAATTGACATTGGGTTTACGATTGTCGATTTTGTTTATCTACCCCCCCTCCTCCTCCCTCCACTCGATTGTGTTTCGTGTGTTCATTACCCCGCTTGCCTTGCCCAAAAACTGATTTTAATAATACTACAAAATGTGTACGTTTTCAAAGTCAATAAATTAGTTACTAACAATGTGAGATGGATAAGGGCCCGTCCATAAATGACGTTACTCACCTAAGTGAGGAGGGGGTCACACATTTGTGACGAGGGGGGGTGTGTTTAAGAATAAATGTGACGTCACATCAAAACACGCAACTTTATATAAAGGTTCCACTGAAATATTTGATTTCTTACGATTTGTTTAATGACGTTTTACATGGATTGAAGCGTGTAGCAATTCTTAGACTACAACTTCATATTAAATACAAAATTAAAAGACAACGAAGTTATTTGACACAAAGGAACTACGGCTTTTATGGGGTGGGGGCGCCCGCAAAGCTTTGTGACGTCCTATTGGAGGGGGCTCTAAGTTTTTGTGACAACCTGTGACGGGGGGGGGGATAAAAAAATCGGCCAAAATCGATTGACGTCATTTATGTACGGCTCATAAAACGGCGGCCGTGTGGCTACTGTGTGAAATGAGGTGCATGGAAGGTGGCTCGGTAGCTTTGTATAGCGGTCATGACGGGGAAAATTATGAGATATTTCTATCGGGTAACCCGGGTACCCGTTCGAAATTTGTACGGGTACCCGGGCAGCATTTTTCAACAATATTGACAGCCCTAGTCCTGATACAATAAAACGCTTTATGTCTGTGTAGCCTACAAGAAGTTTGTAAACCTATTATAAAATAGAGAAGCCAGCTGAATAATTTGTGGGTATGGTAAAGCTACCGTGTAAAATATATGTTTAGTTTAACCATAGTGTGTGTCTTAACGTCTGCAGGGGATCGATTAGGGACAATTGGCACCAAAGACGATCTTTTGTCATGGATCTACGTTCTCTGACGATAGTGTTTAGACAATGGAGAGACCAACGGAGCTTCTATCATATCGATACCCGTTAATGAGACATTGAACATTTAATGCTATGTGTGTGTACAAGAGCCATTCAATATGGGAATGAATTAACATAGAAATTATGTACATTAGAGTTCATTAGACGTTTTCATAGAGGATCGATGAACACTTTGCAAGTTTGTTTCTTAAAGGAGTCGAGTGAAATGATAATATTTAGACACTACTTATTACCTGGCTTTTAAAACAACGAACACATTATAATATTTAGATACTACTTATTACCTGGGTTTTAAAACAACGAACACATTATAATATTTAAAAAAAGGAATTTATTAAACCATGTATCAAGTTTGTAAGTCAATATAAGTAAGTTCAGATACTTGTCAAGAATTAACGATGCTACTGATAACTATTTTACATGTGAGTAAATGTTTCTCCCGTTGAACAGCGATATGTTAGTATTTGCTTTTAAATTTTACTCTGTAATAACAAAGTATGAATTCATTAGTCATCTAGCGAGGATTACAATTTTGGCAATTTTGATTGACAGAAAAAAGATTAAATTTTATTTTTCGACGCTTTAGTTTGAGATTCATTATTTCCACTTGGAAATAGACAATTTGACAGGAGCTGATAATAACACAGGAAAGATCAGCTTTTTATTTACCCCAAAATATTGGAACCCTTGTTACTCATGAAAGAAGCGAACCAGAAACATTTTAACTTAAATGTATATTCTGTTCTGTTGTACGGTTTAGATATATATGGATATCATACAGGGAAGCTCTGAAAAGACTTCAACATTCAGGGCTTGTGTGGAACACTTACGGATACGTCATATCATGATGAATATAATGCACAATATAACATCACGGGAGCAATGTTCAGTTTAAGCTAACCGATGCGGCGCAGCAGTTTAGAAATACCACGCAGCAATTTTTTTTAAATATTGCACAAAAAATATATGATGTGCCACTTTGCACACGAGTTTTTTTTTACTATGCACACTGACCAACGATCCTTAGAGGGAACATTGCACAGGAGGTTAATTGGAACTTTGAAGGACTTATATAAAGAATTCTCCCTAAACAAGCGTTGCCGAATACGTCATTAAAAGTAGCGAGTTGTGGCCAGATAAAGGAAGGGTCGTAAATAAATGTCGATGGCAAAGTTTGGAGTCGATGCTTTTGTTTTTTTCTGGTTTATTTGGTCCACAAAATGTTAACACATGACAAGTGTTTATGAGTGAGGAGCGAGCAAACAGGGCTGTTACTTGCTTCCATCAAACAGGGCTGTTACTTGCTTCCATCAAACAGGGCTGTTACTTGCTTCCATCAAACAGGGCTATTACTTGCTTCCATCAAACAGGGCTGTTACTTGCTTCCATCAAACAGGGCTGTTACTTGCTTCCATCAAACAGGGCTGTTACTTGCTTCCATCAAGCAGGGCTGTTACTTGCTTCCATCAAACAGGGCTGTTACTTGCTTCCATCAAACAGGGCTGTTACTTGCTTCCATCAAACAGGGCTGTTACTTGCTTCCATCAAACAGGGCTGTTACTTGCTTCCATCAAACAGGGCTGTTACTTGCTTCCATCAAACAGGGCTATTACTTGCTTCCATCAAACAGGGCTGTTACTTGCTTCCATCAAACAGGGCTGTTACTTGCTTCCATCAAACAGGGCTACTTGCTTCCATCAAGCAGGGCTGTTACTTGCTTCCATCAAACAGGGCTGTTACTTGCTTCCATCAAACAGGGCTGTTACTTGCTTCCATCAAACAGGGCTGTTACTTGCTTCCATCAAACAGGGCTGTTACTTGCTTCCATCAAACATGGCTGTTACTTGCTTCCATCAAACAGGGCTGTTACTTGCTTCCATCAAACAGGGCTGTTACTTGCGTCCATCAAACAGGGCTGTTACTTGCTTCCATCAAACAGGGCTGTTACTTGCTTCCATCAAACAGGGCTGTTACTTGCTTCCATCAAAAAGGGCTGTTACTTGCTTCCATCAAACAGCGCTGTTACTTGCTTCCATCAAACAGGGCTGTTACTTGCTTCCATCAAACAAGGCTGTTACTTGCTTCCATCAAACAGGGCTGTTACTTGCTTCCATCCGTAACAAACTTTGGGAATCATTTAATATGGCATATGTTTCACTTATTGTCAGTAATGGATATACTTATTATACCAAATTTAATATTTGTATTATGATCTGGAAAGAAATTTAGGGCACGAGAATCATTAAAGACTATTTAAAAAATAATAAACTTCATATTTATCGAATAAAGAAACACGTTTGATATTTTTATTATCCTCTACTTTTATATCATCAACTAGCGTACACCCGTCAAAAATGACGGAAGTTTTCAGCTGAAATATATTTATTTTATTAAAAAAATGCAATTTTTTTATGGCGCCTACGGCGCCGACCTTTTTCAAAAGCCCAACTAACTTGTCCTTGTTTGATAAATACGATATACTGTATTCAACTTTCTGAAATGTACACAAATTATTTTATAATAGGGGTTGCAGGGCGCCTATGGCGCCCCCTTTTATTATTTTATTTTATAATTAACCATCATCTAATTCTCTTTTTAAATCCTTTATATTAACTCGTGATGTCTGGTTTCACCCTTGCACCCTTGCTTGTTGCCAAAACTTTGGATCAATTTTAAACCCACTTCCTGGTAAGCTAGCGAGCTGACATTCTGCAGGCAGTTTCGTACCGATGATAAAAACAATGTAACAAAATTTCAGATCAATCACATTAAATTAAATTATTGATTTTTTAGATTATTTTATTTATTCCTATGTATCATGTTATTTTTTTAGATAGAGCGTCGCGATGCGTATTGTATTGAACAACCTTTCTGTCGCGCAATAAGGTGCGTATTTTATTGACAATACTTTTCATAAACATATTCCTGATCGGTGCGCATTATATTAAACCTGTTTTACGACACAACTACAATTTTGTATTTTTTGGATGGTCTTGCGCTGCATATTATAATGAACATTCTTTTAGTTACGTCTCGTACATAAAGGATTTAGTCAAAAACATGGTTTTTTACGTGTTTTTTTTTACAATGTCCCCTTTTCCAAAATTAAAATATGAGCGAAAACAATGACGTCAGATAATATTTTTTACAGCGCATCTTTAATTTGCACACCTTTTGATGCATTGGTGCAGTAATTTGGTTTTCTCTGCTTTCTAAAATTAGTAGCGTCAGGACTGACAGATACTACTTGCGTGACAATTGCAAATTATATTGTTTAATTGGTTTTTAATCGTTAAAATAATTTAATTTTTTACAGATAATAAAAGTATGTTAATCTCCATTGTTAACCATCTTAATTTCCAGGTAAAAACCATGGCTAGGTTTGTGTGAGTGTTGACCAGGCAGTGTAGAGCTGTAGAGATACCTTTCTTAAGACACTGACAGACACCATGGCAGGGTCACGTGCTATTGATAAACTCAGAGTTCAAGGCTGCGCCACGCCCAGATTGACCCCCAAGAAGGACAACTCCGACAACTTCGTGCAACGTCCCCAGAGCATTCACGCCCCCTTGGGGGTGGGTGTTGGCAAACAAGTTCCTAACAATGTCACACCTGCTGCCATTGGTAAAGAAAACATGTCCATCCAGAGTCTGGAACATGGCAGAACTTATTTCCAACGTAGCGGCAGTTTTCACAGCAGACGTAACGATGGTAGTATGTTTAGTGAGAACATTTTCCTCATTCGAGGTAAGACTCTTACCTCAGACGTTGTTATTCCTGTCGCCAAACAACAAACGTCTGAAAAGGTAAACCAGTCTGTCGTGTGGGGCACCACGTATCCCGCTGTTGCTAATGACAAAGTCTCATACATCAACGGGAGAGAATTGCCTTATATGGTACAACGCTCGGAAGAGTTGACTGTGGAGTCAGGGGGCAGGATTACGTTCATCAATAGTCCGGCTAGTTCTGTGGCAAGCCATTCCATGGCGTACGGCCCAACAAAACAGATTAACGGATTTCTGGAGGCAAGGATTGCGACACCCCTGGAGATGAAGATGGTGACACCTCTGTCTCTCCAACGCAACAACAAATTGCGTCACTCATATCACGGGATGGTTGGCCTCGCGTTATCTGGTCAAAAACTGCAAACCGCACGTGACCCAGATGCACGTGACCCAGATGCACGTGACCCAGATGCACGTGGCCCAGATGCACGTGACCCAGATGCACGTGACCCAGATGCTGACTTTGAGCTTTATGACGGCACTGACAACCTGACTCCTCGATGGGTTGATCCTGTGACAGCCAACCAGCATCCTCTCTCCAGTCCCGCGTCAACCTCTCGCCGTAGAATGAGACAAACTAAATCCAATTTACCGAGTGATGCCAAAGTTTTGACCGCTGATCCATCGTTACTTCAGCGGTGCCTACGAGTCCAGCTGCCTCATTCGTCGGAACCCCACCCCAGGATATACAGCGATGACCTGAAGATCAAACCATTGTCTCCTCATTCGTCCAAGAAGGAAGACGACACAAGAAACTTGTCGGAAAGAGCTGCTCAGAAACTAAGGGATGTAACAACCCAACAAGGGCAATACAGCTTCAACTCTGTCGACAGTTACATCAATTTCCGCAGAGTTCAAACTGAGGCGAGCTTCAAGAATCAGGAATACATAAAACCGTTGACTCGCTCTGCGTCATTCAAATTTCTGACCAGAATACAACCCGACGGATCTTTCTCAGCTGTGACAGACCGAATGTTGAGGTCAAGTTTCATTAATAAATTTTCTGACCCCAGGTCAGCGGTTCCGAGAAACAAGTTCATCAAGGACGAATCAGCCTCAATGGTGGTGGTGGGCACATCATCAGTAACGGAACCGCTGATTAAATTTTACCACCAAAGCAAAAAGTAATCGATCAATCGCTAGGTCCAGAAGCTGGGACCGGGGTAAACAAGCTAAAGTAATAGAAACTTCTCTCACGCCAAGAGCTGCGTCAATTGTTTCTAACAAGGAGGATCTCACGCATGCCGGAAGAATGGATTTCAAGGGGGAACAATCAGGAGACAACACTATAGGAGCTTTAAATGGCGGGTTTGATCATTCAAGGGAAGTCATCCCATTTCGAGAGTGTTGAGGGAACGACGAGTTACGTGGATGGCACGAAAAGTGAGAGTTATCTGGATTCGATGAATAAGGCGAACGTTCTACGTCATATCGATACTGAGAGTATTGGGTCAGCCCGGGCCAAACACAATAGCGTTCACTCAGGATCGATACTTTCATTCCCTAGTGACGCCGACAATGAGCTCACTGACACCAATGGACTAGGATGTGGCATCGATATTTAAATGGTCTTTCGCTACTGAAGTGATAAGCAATATTATCATGCACAAATTTATCCCCTCCCCCCCCCCATCCCTCACATTAAAAAAATAATAATTAATTTTACAAAAACAAGTTGGCTAATTATTTTCATTAATATTTCCAAAAATCAACAATTCTTTATACGTTCAACTTTCTCATCACCACAAGAAATGAACATTTGTCCATGAGATCTCATCACCACAAGAAATGAACATTCGTCCATGAGATCTCATCACCACAAGAAACGAACATTCGTCCATGAGATCTCATCACCACAAGAAACGAACATTTGTCCATGAGATCTCATCATCACAAGAAACGAACATTTGTCCATGAGATCTCATCACCACAAGAAACGAACATTTGTCCATGAGATCTCATCACCACACGAAACAAACATTTGTCCATGAGATCTCATCACCACAAGAAACGAACATTCGTCCATGAGATCTCATCACCACAAGAAATGAACATTTGTCCATGAGATCTCATCACCACAAGAAATGAACATTTGTCCATGAGATCTCATCACCACAAGAAACGAACATTTGTCCATGAGATCTCATCACCACAAGAAACGAACATTTGTCCATGAGATCTCATCACCACAAGAAACGAACATTTGTCCATGAGATCTCATCACCACAAGAAACGAACATTTGTCCATGAGATCTCATCACCACAAGAAACGAACATTTGTCCATGAGATCTCATCACCACAAGAAACGAACATTTGTCCATGAGATCTCATCACCACAAGAAATGAACATTTGTCCATGAGATCTCATCACCACAAGAAACGAACATTTGTCCATGAGATCTTATCACCACAAGAAACGAACATTTGTCCATGAGATCTCATCACCACAAGAAACGAACATTTGTCCATGAGATCTCATCACCACAAGAAACGAACATTTGTCCATGAGATCTCATCACCACAAGAAACGAACATTTGTCCATGAGATCTCATCACCACAAGAAACGAACATTTGTCCATGAGATCTCATCACCACAAGAAACGAACATTTGTCCATGAGATCTCATCACCACAAGAAACGAACATTTGTCCATGAGATCTCATCACCACAAGAAACGAACATTCGTCCATGAGATCTCATCACCACAAGAAACGAACATTTGTCCATGAGATCTCATCACCACAAGAAACGAACATTCGTCCATGAGATCTCATCACCACAAGAAACGAACATTTGTCCATGAGATCTCATCACCACAAGAAACGAACATTCGTCCATGAGAATATTTTTTTTTACATACAAGAATAAACAATCATGGATTTTGTCATTTAAACAAAAATTAAAACAAATTATAAATGTAGAGCAAATATTTTATTATTTTATTCAATTGCTTGGACTACATGCCCCGTGTGGACTACATGCCCCGTGTGGACTACATGCCCCGTGTGGACTACATGCCCCGTGTGGACTACATGCCCCGTGTGGACTACATGCCCCGTGTGGACTACATGCCCCGTGTGGACTACATGCCCCGTGTGGACTACATGCCCCGTGTGGACTACATGCCCCGTTGAATTTTAAGACTTCATTGTAAATTAACACGCAAAACCCAGATGACTGAATCCAAAATAAACTTCTAATGATATCAACAAACATTTTTTAGTTTAAGTATAACTGACAAACGGTTATCTGTAAGATTGTTGTTGTTGTTTTGTTATCTGTAAGATTGTTGTTGTTGTTTTGTTATCTGTAAGATTGTTGTTGTTGTTTTGTTATCTGTAAGATTGTTGTTGTTGTTTTGTTATCTGTAAGATTGTTGTTGTTGTTTTGTTATCTGTAAGATTGTTGTTGTTGTTTTGTTATCTGTAAGATTGTTGTTGTTTTGTTATCTGTAAGATTGTTGTTGTTGTTTTGTTATCTGTAAGATTGTTGTTGTTGTTTTGTTATCTGTAAGATTGTTGTTGTTGTTTTGTTATCTGTAAGATTGTTGTTGTTGTTTTGTTATCTGTAAGATTGTTGTTGTTGTTTTGTTATCTGTAAGATTGTTGTTGTTTTGTTCTTGTTAATTCACCCATTTCTAACCATGTCTATAAATTTGTTATGCATCAACATTTTCCTCAGCAAATTTTTTCAATAATTTATTTATTGTGATTTATACATACATTATTTATACGTAATTAGCTCTTTGATTATAGCAGGACGGAATGCTGCATATACTTTACATATTTCATACAACCGTTAATGCAGGTTTCATACCATCCCTCAGTACAGGCTTCATACCATCCCTCAGTACAGACTTCATACCATCCCTCAGTACAGACTTCATACCATCCCTCAGTACAGACTTCATACCATCCCTCAGTACAGACTTCATACCATCCCTCAGTACAGACTTCATACCATCCCTCAGTACAGACTTCATACCATCCCTCAGTACAGACTTCATACCATCCCTCAGTACAGACTTCATACCATCCCTCAGTACAGACTTCATACCATCCCTCAGTACAGACTTCATACCATCCCTCAGTACAGACTTCATACCATCCCTCAGTACATACTTCATACCATCCCTCAGTACAGACTTCATACCATCCCTCAGTACAGACTTCATACCATCCCTCAGTACAGACTTCATACCATCCCTCAGTACAGACTTCATACCATCCCTCAATACAGATTGTATACCATCCCTCAGTACAGACTTCATACCCATCCTCAATACAGATTGTATACCATCCCTCAGTACAGATTTTTATACCATCCCTTAGAACAGACTCATATCATCCCTCATTACAGATTTCATACCATTCTCAAAACAGATTTAATTTTCATTCCACCCCTCAATAAAGATTGTATACCATCACTCAAAACAGATTGTAAACCAACCCCTCAGGACAGACTTCATACCAGCCCTCAGGACAGATTTCATACATCCCTCAGTACAGATTTCATAACATTATATCTTTCAATACAGATTTGATATGATCCCTCATTACCGATTTCATACTGTCCCTGAGTACTTGTCTCATTCTGTAACACATAGTAGTCAGTTCCACGTATAACAATCTCACAAGACTGCACAAGTTATTTCTTTTGCCCTTTGTTACAAGAAGAAATTATAAACAATTCCAGCATACAATACATTTTAGATGGGACTGTGGACAATGTGTTATTGTTAGATGTAAATATTTGTGTTAGAGATGAACTTCATGACACTCAATATGTTGATACTAATCTTAACTTAAGTTCGATTTCTGTGATACGATGTAAAATAGTTGATTTAATGTGGAATTAAATAAAACGGTTCAGGTGTTTCTTTAAATTCATTAATCGTTTTTGTTTTCACGTCAATTTTACACAGTAATTTACAATTCTGATTGAAGCTGAGTTGTTTTAAAAATTATATCAACTTATAAAAAAATATATTTGAAAACTATATTGAATACTTAATACATTATTTTACAGCAATAGCCTAAATCAGTTCCATCAGTCATTAAACAAAAGACTTTTGTACATCATATAAATGAATTAGCTGGAATTGATCCAACAAGTCATTGGAACATCATGAGTTAATCGACAGAAATTTTGACACAATTACCGATAAAAGGCCTGTCACGTGCTCTACAGACATTGACACTGAGAGACTTGATTAAGTCAAATTAAAAACGAGGGACGGAGCTACACATCAGTGGCTATTTCATTGCAAGAAAAATATACATTTCTTGGTCACATATGGGAACGATTGTCAATACAGAACACAATAACAAAAGCAATCTAGCTTTTAGATACATTTAATTGTTCCTGGCCGACAAACAACAGCGGCTTTTGGTGTACAGGCCAGTGCCAGGGATGTTTGCTTTCACCATTCTTATTCCTGGTAACAGTTGAGTTGATGATGAAAATGTCTACAGATCAGAAGAGAAATGGTATCCAGTGGACACTATGGAAACAACTAGGTCAAACTGGATTTTGCGGATTATTTGACATTAATATCACACACACACAGCAACAGATGCAGGAGAAAACCAACTATGTAGTACAGTTCTCTGCTTGCGTTGGTCTGAAAGTTCATAGAGGAAAAAGCAAAAGTCCTTAAGATAAATACATCAAGCAACACCCCAATAACACTGGAAGGAAAAATCTTGAGGAGGTGGATAGCTTTATAAACCTCAGTAGCATCATAGACATACAAGGAGGGACAGACGCCGAAGTAAGAGTGAGTATTGGCAAAGCAAGAGCAGCATTTAAACAACTTTTTAAAAAAATTTGGAGCTTCAACAACTTGACCCTCCAGACCAATGTCAGGATATTCAACACCACAGTGAAGCCTTTCGTTCTATATGGAGAAGAAAAATGGCGAACAACAGCATCCGGTTCAAAAAGCTTTAAAAATTTATAAATAAATGCCTCTGAAAAATTCTTCGCATCCACTGGCCCAACGACATCACCACCGAAGACCTCTTGCAACACACACAACAAGAGCCAGTGGAAAAGCTAATATTTCAGTGCAGATGGAGATAGATTGCCACACCATCAGAAAGCCTACATCCAGCATTGTGAGACAAGCCCTCACATGGAACCCCCAAGGCAAGAGAAAAAGAGGCTGACCCAAAATGACCTGGAGAAGGGAACTGGAGGCAGACACCAAAAAGAGCGGGCACAGCTGGGGACAGTTAGAGAGATTGGCGCAGGACCGGTATGCCTGGAGAGCCTTTGTTTGTGGCCTATGCCCCAGATGGGACGACAGGCTATGGTGATGATGATGAGATACATTTAAAACAAATTATTTTCACGGCTAAACATTCTACTAGATCCTAGAACATAAAATCGGATGCCTTCCAATGTTCCCTCTAAGAGTCGTTGGTCCGTTTGCAAATTATAAATAATGTGCAAAGTTGCACAGCATCCATTTTTGTTTGCAATATTTTACAAAAACATTTTGCGCGCTATTTTAACTGCTGCGCAGCGTCGATTAAATACCTGCGCGGTTGTGCAGCTTAGATGGAACATTTGTGCTTCATCTAAAAAGAATGTGTGCATTAATTTTGCGTAAAATTATTTATTGTACGCCATCTGCATGTTGGCCAATCAGCAGTTTCACTATTTGACCAACGACAATTTTGTTTATGTTGTATTGAGTTGGGCTTTCTATAACGAGATGAATTTTGAAAGAGTTAAACTCAAAGTAACTCCTAAACTCTTGTAGACCAAGGCCTTGCACGTACAATATGTGGTCAGCTTCTTCAGATAACACCCATACACATAATCCTTGTCTGTGTTCTATGGCAGATTGGGGGCGGGGGGCTGAATGGGCTAAACCTAGGGGCCCCCGATGAGTTAAGGGCCCCTAAATTTAGTACATTTTCTAATAAAGGTGGACAAATGTTTGCATGAATCCCTGAAAATATCATAAATTTAAAAAAATTATTAAATTCTGATCTATTAATCTGATCGCTTTTCGGACCCGAGAGTCTTAGTAATCGAAAAACTTGATCTGATACGCTTAATAAGGGATACTATTAAAAACATTGTTTATATTCTTTCAAGTAATCATTTTCATACAGTTCTCCTGGTCATATGGAAGTATGCAGGCTTGTGCAAACGATGTAGGGATCTATTCCCAGTGGTGGCTTTTTATTTTCATTTGTCTTTTTACACTCAATTTTAAGATACCGTCAAACAGTTATTTCTTCGTGTTCGTTTTTTTTCATGAATAATCTGTTTGGCTGGGAAGGCCGATCCCATAGTACAGGCAAAGCATGAGCAAGGAACCAATGGACTAGTAAGTTACAGTCTTATATTAGCTGCTAGCAATCATTTTATTTAAATTTAAAGGGACGCTGGCTGGAAAGGAGGGCCTTAGTTTGAATTGCAGCCATGGGCCCCTTGCAGTCTTAAACCGCCCATGTCTCAGGTATATAAAGTCTGAGGAGTAATTGAGGTAAACAGAAATGAAAAACAATCGCCTTTTATTGTAATCTTTCTTACTGTATTGCAAGTTTTTAATTTCTCATTTTCATATTTCTGCACTATTCATTGACCATTTTGGAACATTTGAATTCCTTCTTGCCTATAACATGAATTTTTTTTAAAGTTTAGGCACTGTACTAAAACAACTATACAACGAAACACATAGTTGTTGTTTTTTGTTTTGTTTTGTATGTTTTATATGTTTTTTTGTTGTTGTTGTTGTTTGTTTGTTTTGGGGGGGGGGTTGTTGTGGGGGGGGTGGTGGTTTGTGGAGGTTTTTTTCGTTGTTGTTGTAAAGAGAGAATCTACGACAAAATATTTGGCTTATCGATATATTGTGTCATTTTACAATTAGACTCGCTTAGACTTGCTTAGACTCGCTTAGACTCGCTTAGACTCCTCTCACAGATGCCATGCACTTTCGGCAACAGTCTGAGAACTGGACTCTTAGTTTAAGATCTCAAAATGTTCAGACCACAATCCCTTAAGTAGCGAGAGAAATTATCAACAATTTAAAGATTTTGTTTCGTTATTTCTTGTCAAAACATTTTTTGTTTGGTTGTAAAATATCAATTTTTGTATGATTGTAAAATATTAATTCTATTATGGTTGTAAAATTTTATGGTTTTTTGTATGGTTTTAAAATATCATTTTAGTATGGTTGTAAAATATCCTTTTTGTATGGTTGTAAAATACCATTTTGTGACTCAAATATTGATCACTATTGCAAATAAAAGTTTCGATAGCCAATAATTAAATCTGCTCGTATAAATGGCCCATACATGAGTCAGGGCCGGCTTTAGATATTGGCAAGCTAGGCAGCCGCCGAGCGCCTTCAATTCCCTTCGCCGGCCCATACATGAGTATATTCAAACTCTTATCATACAACTCAGCGTTTTCTAATCTTTGCTTGACTAAATTTACTTGACGATGACCTTCCTGCGCGCTGTTGGCTGATTAAGTTCACTGCCACATCGACACCTGTTTATTTCCCCGTTTCTTTTTTAAGACATTCAGTTTTTTGTTATCATTATCTACTACACTAAAGTGGGACTCTAAGCTGAACTCTTGTTTGCGCTAATTTTGAGTAGAACTTACATCTATTTCATTTGTATTATTTGGTGAATGTTAAATGGATTTGATCTGTTTCACAAAGTTTGTGTCAGAAAAATAACGTTTTATAACGGGAACCTCAGACAGAAGCCTAGGCTTGTACCCCGAGCAGAGCAGATCTACGAATTGAGATATTGACGCCCCCGGAACAAATGAACCGATGGTAAGGCGTGTGGTTTGGGGGGAGGGGGGTCACATCCCTTCAATTTATTGATTGATTCCCCTGCCTGGGAGATATGACAAGCGGGTCGAATGGGGAGTCAGGGGTCATGAGCCTAGGCACGCCGGACAATGACCCTTTGTCACGTGATAGGCCACCTAACTTCAGTAGAACTCAGATACAAGCTGTTCAGGAGATATCATTAGTTTTGCGGTGACGTCAGTGGGGGTCACTCCGTTACTTAGAGGGTCTCTTTTACGTTTAAAACACGTGAT
This sequence comes from Ampullaceana balthica, assembly GCA_944989445.1. NCBI lineage: Eukaryota > Metazoa > Mollusca > Gastropoda > Lymnaeidae > Ampullaceana > Ampullaceana balthica. Next base: position 145,738 of record CALYLW010001034.1, on the reverse strand, counting down.
GGCTATTCATTATAAAAAAAAATTATGAATAAAAGAGAAGTGGCATCGTTGAGTCATTCAGTTTCATCTTGCTGGTAATCATCCAAGACTTGACCTCACCAATGCAGTCCTGCAAGGCTTGGACAGTGCAGTCAGTAAGAGTGGGACGGGTGTCTATCTTGACCTCACCAATGGACTCCTAAAAAGCCTTGGACAGTGCAGTCAGCAAGAGTGGGAAGCAGTGGCGTTGCTAGAGGGGGTGGCTGGGGCGGTCTGCCCCGGCCGGCACACATTTAGGGGCGGCATTTGTGGGCATTTGAAAAGTTCAGCCTATTCCGACAACCGCCCATTTTCTTTTGAAGGGGGAAAACCAAGCTGAAACAAAAATATTTGTAATTTCTAGTCTTAATAGATTCCCAAAACATTTATTTGATTCATAGCGGATGTTACAACTAACGAAAACCCGTTCAAAAATTAAAAATCACCCCAAAAAGGTATCGATTTGTTTGCAAAATTAAGCGGTATACGACCAGATGACGCGTTTATAAGAAAACTACACACAAAACACATCACCGCTGGGCCCAATAATATTTGCTATTAATATCGCCATGATGGTTTTTTCATTGAATTCCGACATGCACAGAATGATGCGCGAACAAGTACATACAATTCATGGTGGTTCAAATATTGTGTTTAACTTGCAAGTAGTAATTTATATTACTTCTTGAGTTTTTAGAAAATTATTGTAAGGTACGTTATTAAAAAATAAATTTATTTTGTTTTTATTGCATTTAAGTAGCACAAATAATTTTGTTTTTCATTAAATACGTTTATTCATTAAACATGTTACGCCTATTCAATTAAATTAATGAGTGAATAAATTGAATTCTTCTATTTTATGGAAAATTATTAAGATTTATGGCAAAAACGTGAAAATATTCCCCACAGTAGCCATGGCAAAAACATGAAAATATTCACCACAGTAGCCATGGCAAAAATATGAAAATATTCACCACAATAGCCATAAATAATTTCGAAAAAGTTACTTTAAAATTACAAGCCTCTTGGAAAAATTGACATCTCAAGAATAACTAGGACAACGAAATCAGATGCTGGAATTTTATGCGAACCCGTCATTTTTTTAATTAATGCAAACCCATTACATGGGGCAAATAGATGTGCTAATACAAAACGCTGTTAAATCAGCCAAACAATTTGTGAAGAGTTGGAGATATCATTTGAACTTTGAGTTCGAAGGAGAAAAAAATATGAGTGGGGAAATTAAGAAGTCGTGGTTCTATCTTTAGAACAAGAAGTACAACGAGAAATTATTTTATCCATTGATGGAATTATAAAAGAAAATAAAGGAACGCTTTGCTGAGTTGCAAGTCCTTGCAAGAAAATATTCGTATATAATACCATGTAACCTACTAACTGAAGCATTTGAGCATCACATAAATGACTTTATTGACATTGACAAAGAACAGTTCAATATTGAAAAAAAGGATCCAGGTTTTATTGGCTGTACCTACACCACAAGAAGAGTCATTATGTTAGAAAAACGGAGAAAGGCCCCCTTGATCTATTAAAATTTATTCAACAGTAGGATTGGAAAATTCTGTACCCAACATTGTAATTTTGCTATGAATTTTTCAACAATTGCTATCAATGTCGCTAGTTGTAATAGGAGCTTCTCCAAAGTGAAGTTGATGAAATGTATCTTTGTTCCACAATTAGCGATTTAAGACAACAAAATCTTGCAATGTTGTCCACGAAACAAGATATTACAACTAATTTAAATTTTGATAGCATAATACACGATTTTTCTGCATTTAAAGTTAGGAAAGTAAATGTATAAATATGTTTACATACTAATGTATACAATTTCTTTCTTTGTAAAGAAAAAATTATTTATAAATATAAAGTAAAAGAATATTTATTAGTAATGTTTTTTGAGGTGTAAATTTGGAATATGTCTTGTCTCAAAAAGGGGGGTGGGGGACCTGCGACCATGGGCGTAGGGAAGGGGGGCATTTGCCCCCCCCCCTACATTTGAGAAAAAAAATGTCATAAAAATGTCATAAGGTTGTTACAATAAAACTGAACTAAATTTCCTGAAAGTTTATTACATGGAAGACAGTTTACATTTATCAAACATAAAAAATAATTATATCTGCAAGTATAACTGATTACATTACTTATTGTTCTAAATAGTCCAGTTGTTTAACAATTTCTGTGACATTTTCAGCAAAAATCCGCAAGCTTTTATATTTATATTTATTTATGTGACCATCTAGTTTCACATAGGAAAGGAAAATTTAGAATAAGTTTTCTTTGCTGATTACTTTCTCGGAAAAACACTATAATTGACTTAATTGTTCCTATTGTGTTTCGTACAACATTCACACTATTTAAATCGTTCACAACAAGATTTAGTTTATGTGAACTGCAATGTAAAAATGCTTTTTAAATCCCTTATATTAACTTCGCGGCCGTCTCTGTCTTGGGATCGGCGGGCTCGGCGGGCGGAAAAACAGAAGTCAAAAATGACCCACTTCCCATGATCCGATCAAACTGAAATTTGGCACACGGACCCGTCTGACCTAACAATGCATCGTATCAACATTTCAGATCGATCGAACGTACCGTAATTAAATTAATGCATTTTTAGTTTATCCTTATATGAGGTATGTAATTCAAAATTCACTGTTTTTTTTTAAAAAATCTTAGTTCCACGTGAGTTTGAGTTGACGCCGACCGTCGTGTTGACGACGACCGTCGTGCCGACACCCCCTCACATCCCACCCCCATTTATTAAAGACAAGGGACATCACTCAGTGTCAGTCTGTAAATGTTTAAAAATAATCACTACTGTTAGTTATGTCTCATATATAAGGGATTTGTAGTCAAAAACTTTGTTTTTACGGGTTTGTTTTGTTTTAAATCCCTTATATTAACTTCGCGGCCGTCTCTCTCTGTCTTGGGCTCGGCGGGCGGGCGGGCGGAAAAACAGAAGTCAAAAATGACCCACTTCCCATGATCCGATCGAACTGAAATTTGGCACACGGACCCGTCTGACCTAACAATGCATCGTATCAAAATTTCAGATCGATCGAACGTACCGTAATTAAATTAATGCATTTTTAGTTTATCCTTATATGAGGTATGTAATTCAAAATTCACTGTTTGTTATTGTTTTTTTCTGCCAGTTTCACGTGAGTTTGAGTTGACGCCGACCGTCGTGTTGACGCCGACTGTCGTGCCGACACCCCCTCACATCCCACCCCAATTTATTAAAGACAAGGGACATCACTCGGTGTCAGTCTGTAAATGTTTGAAAATAATCAATACTGTTAGTTATGTCTCATATATAAGGGATTTATAGTCAAAAACTTTGTTTTTACGGGTTTGTTTTTTCGAAGTATTGCATGGACTCCTCCTTCCTTACCTGCCATTGTAGAACGTCCGTAGTGTCCTTTACCAACAAGCTTTGTCATATTTAATCAAAATTCTCCTGAATTAGTAATGATGGTGTTGGCTAAACCTTCAGCTGTTCTATTGACAATTGAGTCAATTGTAATATATCCCAGGAATTCTTCTGTGACCATCATTTTCCCATTTTGTTCTTTGACAAATCTAACACCAAGTGACATCTGCTCAATGCCTCCTGAAATGTCATTTGTCTCGTCAGCAAGTATAGAAAATGCAACTGAATTATTTGCTTCACGAACAATGTCTTCAAGCAAGAGAGACCCTCAAATTTAGATTTTAGTGTTTTGCGTAGTTGCCGAGATACACGCCCCAGACAAAACGGCCCCGACATAACGGCCCCGACATAACGGCCCCGTTCAAAACGGCCCCAGACAAATTGTTAACATTTTTTAACAAAAAACTTTTTTTTTGCATTTTATGCTTTCGTCAAATTTTCCACCCTTAAAAAACGTGGTAAAATTGTAAAATTATTTCTTGTGATGTTATTATATTGTTTCTTGTCAACAAACAACCGTTATTGGAACCATTTCGCGTAAAGGCTATTACATTCACTTTTGTGGTGTTATTATTATTGTTTATTGTTAGCTAAACCTGACACTGAATAGGTGAGTAAAAATACGAATATATTTGATTGTAAATTTTACTAATCGCCATCTATTAGTCCAGGCCGTTTTGTCGGGGCCGTTATGTCGGAGCCCAATTGTCGGGGCCGTTTTGTCCGGGGCGTTTTGTCGATGAACCATACTCATAAATGAACCAATTGACAAACGATTACCAAGAACTTCATCTCCAGATTCAACACGAAACTCTAACAGTTCATACAAATTACCAGAATTTGATTCTGTCCCACGAAGTGCTAAAACATGCATGCAGAAAAAGAGGATTGTAGAAATGATCGGACCCAGTTTGTTGCGATTTTCTTGAATTTGTTTTCTAAATGATGAGCCCAACTGCTCATCTATAGAAACTGCTTTGGCTTCCAATAAAGCAAATAAAATTGCTTGCATCTTCATGAGAGCCTTTGTGCCATAATGTGCTTTGCAGGTTGCTAAGTGCATCTTCATTGAAATCTTTATATTTTGTACATGGTTTGATGACAAATACCCACTGAACTCATAGAATTACTTTTTGCATAAACAACATGCAATATTTGCAAAAGGCACCTATTAACATTTGCGAGTATACAAGCCACGGTGAATAGTCTGATAACCATGCATATCTAAAAACTAAAAACTCTGTTTCCTTCACTGTCAGCTCTAAAATCATAATTTTTATCAAGGGTCCAACAATCACGAATCAGCTGCAATTTCAACTTATTTGAAAGGTCTTATGTCCAGACATACCTTCCAATATCAAATTTAGGAAATGAATAAGTGTCAGCGACAATCAAATTAGGAACAGTTGCTTCAGTTGTGTCTGGCTGTTGAACGTGTACTGTTGTCCTCAGTGCCAATGATAAGTCAGATGCTGCAGACGCCCCAAAATCTTCTAATAACGGCATTTCGGAATCCCGCGATTGGTCTACTTTTCGATTTTTTGTTAGCCTGTAAAAATATTTCTGATATCCATCCTTGATAATCCTGCAGTTTCTACACGTATATTATTTCACAGCAAAATTCAATTCTCTCGTGAAAACTTACGTTTTTAATTTATTAAATGGATTAATAAATGTTGTATTTTAGCTATTACAGCACTAATTTGTAAGTCTTATTAATTTCTTAGGCTTTTTTTTGATCCTTATTTTATAGTGAACTTGAATTTAATTGAAAATTGTACCTGTATGGCATTGTCAGTTAAAATAAAAAAGAGGGGTTTCCCCCCCCCCTGGAAAAATTCCTAGCGACGCCCATGCCTGCGACCTTAGTAACTTTCTTGTGGCCTTTATAAAATGTATAGTGTATTTTTATAAATGTGTATTTATAGGCATATCATCTTATGCGGCCACTTTTATTACTGCTTACATAAATATGGCACGCAATGTTAAACATGTCCCCACCTTTACTTCGTTTCAATTACAATTATTTATTCATGTTTATAATTTATAAAAAAAACATGAAATAATCAATTAATTTGCCGTCCATAAGTGACGTCACTCGATTTTTGCTGATTTTTCACCCCCTCCGTCCTCGTCACACGTCGTCACAAAAACTTAGCCACCTTCTTCAATATGACGACGTCATAAAGCCCCCCCCCTCCACCCATAAAAGCCGTATTTTCTATTTGAAAATAAGCATGTTTGAAATCAAATTTTTGTCATTTAAGTATGTTTTTAGTGCAAGGCTGCACTCTAATATCGTAGCACGCGTTTTACACAAAGTGTCAGGAATCAAATATTTAAGTGGACATTTTGTTCAAAGTTGCGCATTTTGACATGACGTCACATTTCTCAAACACAGCCCCTCGTCACACATCGTCTAAAGTGTATGACTCCCCTTCCCGCCCCCGGTGCGTGACGTCATTTATGGACGGTCCCTAAAAAGGGCGGTACATTGCGTTCTAGCAACGCCACTGGTGGGAAGGGTGTCTATCTTGGTCTCACCAATGGACTCCTGCAAGGTTTGGACAGTGCAGTCAGCAAGAGTAGGAAGGGTGTCTATATAGATCTACGTATCATCTGCGAGTGACTGTGTTTTAACTGGTTGCTTTTCTAAATATGTGGCCTACGAGATGGTGTCAAAAGGCCCTGAGTCACTAAGACTCTTATAGAACCCCTCGGGGAGATCCCCGGCAACTTTCTCCCATCCCCCAGGGTGAGCTAGCCGACGTGAACACCCCCGAGACGGTCCTCTTGAAGAGGGGGCCGTCTGGGCAGATGGCACCCGCACAAGTCGACTTAGTCTGCCTCTCAAGGGAGTTTCCACCCCAGAGGGTGGATATGGAATTTTTCCTACTTCGACCCGCCATAGCTGCGGCGCCACCACCGCAAAGAATACGGGTCTAAATTACCGAAGACTGTCGCAAGATAGGGGGAAACATAATTTTAGACCGCCCATGGGGGTGCGGGCAACCGAAGTAGCCAACAACTGAATGCTGGGTAAGGGCATCCCCATTGGGTAAGTCTCCTCAGAGCTGACGTCCAACTAAAGTTCATAGCGGCACTTTTTCTGGTATTGTACTGGCTCACCTGTCCATAAGCAGTACCGTTCACTTAAATAGCTAGAAAGGGGGACGAAACGGTCGCTTCGGATGACCCGACCCTCAACGGGTACAATGGCTTTCGTCATTGACGGGTGCATTCTCCATCACGGCTGTCCCCGTCTACGACCCGTGCAGCGACTGTAATCATCTGTCTACCTGCCTAGCTAACCCTAGCCATACAGCGACTGTAATCATCTGTCTACCAGCCTAGCTAACCCTAGCCATACAGCGACTGTAATCATCTGTCTACCAGCCTAGCTAACCCTAGCCATACAGCGACTGTAATCATCTGTCTACCAGCCTAGCTAACCCTAACGGGACTTCGACGTTCCTCGTCGGGACTGTTAGTTTCGGGCTTCGCATGCCCTACTTATCCAGATGACCCCGTAAAGGTCAGCCGCTTTCTCCGGGATTGCTTTTCTAGAAGTGGCCTTGTATACATAATGAAAAGAACTGACCCCCTAACTAAGCCATGAGGCACATCATAAAATCTGCCGGAGTAACAGCACTCCACAGAGGCCAGTTGTTTTCAGTGTTTCACTGTTTTACATTGCATCGTCAAAAGCTTTGGTTAAAAAACCACTTCAAAACTTTGTCATATCGGTTGTTTTTTTAATTAACGTTTCTAAAAAGGGGAACAACATGCACCTAATCAGGGCCGTCTTAACGCATAGGCCCGTTGGGCATTTGCCCGGGGGCCCACGAACATAGGGGCCCCCTGGGAATATGTTTATTTATATATATAATGTATTTTTATTATTTTATTCTTGCGGGGAAGGGGCCCAACACTATTTCTTTGCCCGGGGGCCCAAACTAGTGTGAAGACGGCCCTGCACCTAATGTGTAATTTATTGTTGTACTTGAAATCAAATATTGAACAAAGATGACGTCTGAGTCTTTTTAGTCTTAATAAGCACACTTAACAGGTGATTAAAAAGCAGTGCTGTGCGTTAGTCTGCTGTTTAAATTCATTGAAAGTACGCTTCACGTTTTTTAAAGAAAGAGTTGAAAAACTATAATCAAGAAATCCATAACAACATAAAAATTCCGTGACATTCTGTAGAAAATACAAATGAAACAACGCAGGGCAACAAAAGCTGATGTTGTTGTGTTTATTATAATGTTCTTTGCTGATGTAGTGCAGGTAATAAATACAGGTGTGGACGTTGATTATCTTAGCAGACGACTCTCTGGTCCTTGCAGGCCGGCGCACTGATGGGATCACAAATACCTGGATGGGAAAACATGGCTGAGCTATGGATGACGAGTGGATGAGTTTGGATGATTTTTAATGAGCTGTGGATGAGCTTTCAATGAGTTGTGGATGAGCTTTAAATGACTTGTGGGTGAGCTTTAAATGAGCTGCGGATGAGCTTTAAATGATTTGTGGATGAGCTTGAAATGACTTGTGGATGAGCTTTAAATGAGCTATGGATGAGCTTTAAGTGAGCTGCGAATGAGCTTTAAATGATTTGTGGATGAGCTTTAAATGACTTGTGGATGAGATTTAAATGAGCTATGGATGAGCTTTAAATGATTTGTGGATGAGCTTTAAATGAGCTATGGGTGAGCTTTAAATAAGCTATGGATGAGCTTTAAATGAGCTATGGATGAGCTTTAAATGAGTTATGGATGAGCTTTAAATGATTTGTGGATGAGCTTTAAATGAGCTATGGATGAGCTTTAAATGATTTGTGGATGAGCTTTAAATGATTTGTGGATGAGCTTTAAATGATTTGTGGATGAGCTTTAAATGACTTGTGGATGAGCTTTAAATGACTTGTGGATGAGCTTTAAATGAGCTATGGATGAGCTTTAAATGATTTGTGGATGAGCTTTAAATGATTTGTGGATGAGCTTTAAATGATTTGTGGATGAGCTTTAAATGACTTGTGGATGAGCTTTAAATGACTGATGAGCTAAAGAGTTGTGGATGAGCTTTAAATAAGCTATGGATGAGCTTTAAATGAGCTATGGATGAGCTTTAAATGAGTTATGGATGAGCTTTAAATGATTTGTGGATGAGCTTTAAATGAGCTATGGATGAGCTTTAAATGATTTGTGGATGAGCTTTAAATGATTTGTGGATGAGCTTTAAATGACTTGTGGATGAGCTTTAAATGACATGATGACTTTGTGGATGAGCTTTAAATGATTTGTGGATGAGCTTTAAATGAGCTATGGATGAGCTTTAAATGATTTGTGGATGAGCTTTAAATGATTTGTGGATGAGCTTTAAATGATTTGTGGATGAGCTTTAAAATGACTTGTGGATGAGCTTTAAATGACTGTGGATGAGCTTTAAAGGAGTTGTGGATGAGCTTTAAATGATTTGTGGATGAGCTTTAAATGATTTGTGGATGAGCTTTAAATGACTTGTGGATGAGCTTTAAATGACTCGTGGATGAGCTTTAAAGGAGTTGTGGATGAGCTTTAAATGACTTGTGGATGAGCTTTAAATGAGCTGCAGATGAGCTTTAAATGAGCTGTGGATGAGCTTTAAATGACTTGTGGATGAGCTTTAAAAAATTTGTGGATGAGCTTTAAATGACTTGTGGATGAGCTTTAAATGATTTGTGGATGAGCTTTAAATGATTTGTGGATGAGCTTTAAATGACTTGTGGATGAGCTTTAAATGATTTGTGGATGAGCTTTAAATGACTTGTGGATGAGATTTAAATGACTTGTGGATGAGCTTTAAATGATTTGTGGATGAGCTTTAAATGACTTGTGGATAAGCTTTAAATGATTTGTGGATGAGCTTTAAATGACTTGTGGATGAGCTTTAAATGATTTGTGGATGAGCTTTAAATGACTTGTGGATGAGCTTTAAATGACTTGTGGATGAGCTTTAAATGATTTGTGGGTGAGCTTTAAATGACTTGTGGATGAGCTTTAAATGATTTGTGGATGAGCTTTAAAGGATTGTGGATGAGCTTTAAATGACTTGTAGATGAGCTTTAAATGATTTGTGGATGAGCTTTAAATGGCTTGTGGATGAGCTTTAAATGACTTGTGGATGAGCTTTAAATGATTTGTGGATGAGCTTTAAATGACTTGTGGATGAGCTTTAAATGATTTGTGGATGAGCATTAAATGATTTGTTGGTGAGCTTTAAATGACTTGTGGATGGGCTTTAAATAACTTGTGGATGAGCTTTAAATGAGCTATGGATGAGCTTTAAATGACTTGTGGATGAGCTTTAAATGAGCTATGGATGAGCTTTAAATGATTTGTGGATGAGCTTTAAATGACTTGTGGATGAGCTTTAAAGGAGTTGTGGATGCGATTTAAATGATTTGTGGATGAGCTTTAAATGATTTGTGGATGAGCTTTAAATGACTTGTGGATGAGCTTTAAAGGAGTTGTGGATGAGATTTAAATGATTTGTGGATGAGCTTTAAATGATTTGTGGATGAGCTTTAAATGACTTGTGGATGAGCTTTAAAGGAGTTGTGGATGAGATTTAAATGACTTGTGGATGAGCTTTAAATGATTTGTGGATGAGCTTTAAAGGACTTGTGGATGAGCTTTAAATGATTTGTGGATGAGCTTTAAATGATTTGTGAATGAGCTTTAAATGATTTGTGGATGAGCTTTAAATGACTTGTGGATGGGCTTTAAATGACTTGTGGGATGAGCTTTAAATGAGCTATGGATGAGCTTTAAATGACTTGTGGATGAGCTTTAAATGAGCATGATGAGCTTTAAATGATTTGTGGATGAGCTTTAAAGGAGTTGTGGATGAGCTTTAAATGACTTGTGGATGAGCTTTTAATGATTTGTGGATGAGCTTTAAATGATTTGTGGATGAGCTTTAAAGGAGTTGTGGATGAGCTTTAAATGACTTGTGGATGAGCTTTAAAGGAGTTGTGGATGAGCTTTAAAGGACTTGTGGATGAGCTTTAAATGAGCTTCGGATGAGCTTTAAATGAGCTATGGATAAGCTTTAAATGATTTGTGGATGAGCTTTAAATGACTTGTGGATGGGCTTTAAATGACTTGTGGATGAGCTTTAAAGGAGTTGTGGATGAGCTTTAAATGAGTTGTGGATGGGCTTTATAATAATAATAATTGGTAATTTATATAGCGCTGTAGCCCAGTAAGGAACCGGGCTCACAGCACTTTACATGGAGATCATAACATACATATAATAATTAAATAACCATTCATACCATAATAACCACATAAATGACAATACGTTACACATAAGCTACGTTAATCATTAAAACAAATGTTGTTTCATTAATTTTGTAAATACATTTGGAAAAAATGAGCTATGCATGACTTGTGGATGAGTTTGGATGATTTTAAATGAGCTGTGGATGAGCTTTAAGTAAGTTGTGGATGTGCTTTAAGTGAGTTTTGGCTGTACTTGCTTCAAAACAGAGTAACATGTATGTGTTGTTGCGTTGTATGTGTGTGTGAATGTGTGTTACAACAACTTGTAGCGCAAGATCCATAAGGAACTTTTATGGTATGTGTATAATAATAAGACGAATTCCTGCCGCAAAACCTCAACTGTTTCCTCACCTTGTTCTTAGTCTGTGAGTTTACTAAAGCTATTGTCAATTATTGATATCTTTATATCAAGTTAGAAAAACAAAGACAATGTAAGAAATTAAAAACAACAGAAAGTAAATCTACCGACCTGGATTACTGAGGGGGGCGGACAGTGCGGCATTGTTGGTTGGTGTCCAGGCACAGTTGGGGTCACCTAGTTCAGCTCCGTTGGTCTTACCATCGAGGTCAGAGTCCAGCTGGCACAGTGTCGCTGTCCAGTTGAAATTGGCCGCTTCGAAGTCCTGGGGGGGGGGTTTAAAGTGGAAAAAATAACATTAAGATTAAATTCAAAATTCGGTGTCAAGAGACAGTGACAACATTAAGTCAGAGTCAAGATACAGTGACAACATTAAGTCAGAGTCAAGAAACAGTGACAACATTAAGTCAGAGTCAAGAAACAGTGACAACATTAAGTCAGAGTCAAGATACAGTGACAACATTAAGTCAGAGTCAAGAAACAGTGACAACATTAAGTCAGAGTCAAGAAACAGTGACAACATTAAGTCAGAGTCAAGAAACAGTGACAACATTAAGTCAGAGTCAAGAAACAGTGACAACATTAAGTCAGAGTCAAGAAACAGTGACAACATTAAGTCAGAGTCAAGATACAGTGACAACATTAAGTCAGAGTCAAGAAACAGTGACAACATTAAGTCAGAGTCAAGAAACAGTGACAACATTAAGTCAGAGTCAAGAAACAGTGACAACATTAAGTCAGAGTCAAGAAACAGTGACAACATTAAGTCAGAGTCAAGAAACAGTGACAACATTAAGTCAGAGTCAAGAAACAGTGACAACATTAAGTCAGAGTCAAGAAACAGTGACAACATTAAGTCAGAGTCAAGAAACAGTGACAACATTAAGTCAGAGTCAAGAAACAGTGACAACATTAAGTCAGAGTCAAGAAACAGTGACAACATTAAGTCAGAGTCAAGAAACAGTGACAACATTAAGTCAGAGTCAAGAAACAGTGACAACATTAAGTCAGAGTCAAGAAACAGTGACAACATTAAGTCAGAGTCAAGAAACAGTGACAACATTAAGTCAGAGTCAAGAAACAGTGACAACATTAAGTCAGAGTCAAGAAACAGTGACAACATTAAGTCAGAGTCAAGAAACAGTGACAACATTAAGTCAGAGTCAAGAAACAGTGACAACATTAAGTCAGAGTCAAGAAACAGTGACAACATTAAGTCAGAGTCAAGAAACAGTGACAACATTAAGTCAGAGTCAAGAAACAGTGACAACATTAAGTCAGAGTCAAGAAACAGTGAATACATTAAGTCAGAGTCAAGAAACAGTGACAACATTAAGTCAGAGTCAAGAAACAGTTAATACATTAAGTCAGTGTCAAGATACAGTGACAACATTAAGTCAGAGTCAAGAAACAGAGCATACATTAAGTCAGAGTCAAGAAACAGTGACAACATTAAGTCAGAGTCAAGAAACAGTGACAACATTAAGTCAGAGTCAAGAAACAGTGACAACATTTAGTCAGAATCAAGATACAGTGACAACATTAAGTCAGGGTCAAGAAACAGTGACAACATTAATTCAGAGTCAAGAAACAGTGACAACATTAAGTCAGAGTCAAGAAACAGTGACAACATTAAGTCAGAGTCAAGATACTCAAGATACAGTGACAACATTAAGTCAGAGTCAAGAAACAGTGACAACATTAAGTCAGAGTCAAGAAACAGTAACAACATTAAGTCAGAGTCAAGAAACAGTGACAACATTAAGTCAGAGTCAAGAAACAGTGACAACATTAAGTCAGAGTCAAGAAACAGTGACAACATTAAGTCAGAGTCAAGAAACAGTGACAACATTAAGTCAGAGTCAAGAAACAGTGACAACATTAAGTCAGAGTCAAGATACAGTGACAACATTAAGTCAGAGTCAAGAAACAGTGACAACATTAAGTCAGAGTCAAGAAACAGTGACAACATTAAGTCAGAGTCAAGAAACAGTGACAACATTAAGTCAGAGTCAAGATACAGTGACAACATTAAGTCAGAGTCAAGATACAGTGACAACATTAAGTCAGAGTCAAGATACAGTGACAACATTAAGTCAGAGTCAAGATACAGTGACCTGAGATACAAGCTGTCACAGCTATCTTTACTTCAACCACCTGAGATACAAGCTGTCAAAACTATCTTTACTTAAATCACCTGAGATATAAGCTGTCAATACTATCTTTACCTCAACCACCTGAGATACAAGCTGTCACAATTATCTTTACAACGATGTCTTGTACTATCATCATTACCATCATCAATAGTTTGAAATGATATTTAAAATCAATCAAATCTATATATGATCGCCACTAAAGATCTGGCTTTAAACTAGACCACAATTAATTTCATTAAACTTCTAAGGCATTAAATAAAATTTGATTTTACTTTTTGTCTAAGACTACTGGACTGCTTGGATTTCACCGCAGCTAAGTGTTTTTTTATTATTATTTCGTGTTATTCGTTTCATGTGTGTACTATTTGTCCGTTGAGGAAGGCTCTTTGCCGAAACGTTCGCTGTTGTGTTATGTCTTGTCAGGCCTACTAATACCTTGTTTTTTTATATTATAAATTTACAAATATTCCTAACATCACAAAAATTCCAAACATCACAAATATTCCAAACATCACAAAAATTCCAAACATCACAAATATTCTAAACATCACAAATAGTCACTGACCACGCCAAATGGGTTTCTGTCCCCGCCTCCAGAGATGTTGAAATGACCAACTGCTGGCCACACACCCCCAGCTGGACACGGACTGGGAACTTTGTCTCCATTAGGAATGCGCCCCTTGAAGGACGGGTGGCCAAGAATCACAGTGACCACTGCCAGCGACACTATAGCCAGTTTGAACATTTTCCTGTCATTTTTGCAGTAACATTACTTTTAAAAATGTATGTCTTAAGTTTGTGACAGCAATAAAAAAAGTTATTGAATCTTGAAACTTAATTCAAAAAATGCCAACGCGGCATATCCTAACAACAGTGTCTGCATATGATCAACATTGTTTGTGAATCAAGAAATGTGTCTTCTTTCAATTGTCGTTAACAAATTATTTTTGTAAACTTTAATTTCTAAATTTTTGTTTTGACATGTTTGTATTGATAACATTGAACGTGTGACCAAAATGGCTGCGTTGTAGACTGCATCCAGGTGGATGAATGTTGTTTTCAGGTGGACTTCTAACTATACAATTTATGGAACTGTTATCAAGTTCGTTGTTACACAGCTCACGGGTTGCACTATTTAATTGACACAATTCTTTCGCCACCCCCCCCCACTACGGTGGTCCTAACCATGGAGTCCCGTATGTTTTGCCGGGGTGGCGCCAAAGTGGTAGCGGGTCGTAGTAGGGAATTCCACCCCTCCTTGTCAGGCCAATTTAGTGGGAGGCATTTTCGACTCTCTGTCCTGGATGCCCAGGTGGCCGCTTCAGAAGCGACCGCTCCGGGGGGAAGGGGGGGTCTCAGCTGTTACGTCCTCTAGGGGGCCAGACAGCTGAGGGGAACTTTCGGGAAGCCCCGTAAAGAACACAGGCTCGGGACGGCCAATTTTCTTCCACATATTGGATCATAAAATATTTATTCATCTTTAAACAACTAGCGCACAGCTGTTGAAGTATTTAATAGAATATCTGAAGTTTTAACGATACATTTTTAAGACATTAAAAAATGTTCAAATAAGTCTCGCAATCAAGCATAACATGTATCAACATTCAGATACAGTGGAAATTAATTTTTAGAAAAAGAAAATCTCTGTTGAAGAACATATGCAGACAGCAGACTTCTTAAAGGGATATCGAAATAATCAGAGAAACCGTTTCAAAAATTTCAATAAATCAATTTAGACTTCATCATGTATCTTACCTGGTTTATGTTAGGGGATGAAGCTCTGTGATATTCTACAACGTTTGTGAACCCGGACCAAAGTGTTGGCCATTTAAATATACTTGCTAATCTCGTCCAGGCCTAGCACTGGAACATTTTAAAAAAAGAAAAAGATATTCCTAAAGTTCTGTTAGGTCATCAAGTTCAAATCAGCACTTAAACTAATTGCCCTAAAGTCGTCACAATGGTACGTTAACTGGATTCTCATTATTGTATCTTAAATTTGTTCTAAGGTTGTCTGCTTAAATGACGTCTTTCTTCATTTAAATTCCCGTCATCGACTTGTCACCATTAAGCTGTTCTCAATACTGGTGGCTCAAGCCAAACATTTCGGTAATAATGTGACCTATGACACACTAAAATGATACATCACGTTGGTGAGACCTGTACTAGAATATACATCTACTTTATGGGACCCATCCACCAAAGAAAACATTGATAAACTAGAAAAAAGTCCCAAAAAAAGATCTGCCAGATTCATCACTGGAGATTCTTCAAAACTGACAACAACAGAAGTGTTCAAAAAACAAAAACAAAATTAGTTAAATCATTTAAACTTCAAACAGATAGAAGAACAAAGTTGTAATAATACATAAAGCGATTAATTCTAACTTTAAAAAAAACCACAAAAATACACTAATACAACCATCAGATAGACATAAGGATAAAAACACTTTTCTTATTCCGTATACAAGAAAAAGCTCATACAAATTCTCGTTCTTCCCGTCCGGAATTAAGCGCGGCATGGGTTGCCTGGGAAAACCAGGAAAACCAACACTTTATCAACATTTAAAACTCTATTTAAAAAATGCAAGACTAGACATAAACAATAGATAACGCAGGACGCAATAATCTTCTGTTTATAAGTAGCGTCTGTAACAGATAAGATAAGAAAAGAAAAGAAAAGATGACGCATGTTTGGGAAGCAACGTTGGTTGTAATAGTTCTGCAGATGTCTGTTTCTATACATCATCTTAACATTTTTATTACGAAACATTTTGCTGGTCGTATTTAAATCATTTATTCTAATGGTGAGATACAGAATTCAAGCAATACAATGTAGTTGAAATTTTACATAAATTTATGATGTTATAAAAAACACTTTTTGAACACAAATATTCATATATATATATGTATGTATTTTAATGTTTATTGTATGGATTTTTGTAATAACAGTTCTTCAATGTAAATTAAAGCTAATTTGGTAGCTGTTAGGTTTGTATTTTCATAGCCCTTAGTTCACTAATCAGTGTCTTACACGCCAGTAAAACTAACATCTTCCACCTTATCAGCGAGTCACTTTCAGCAGTCAACATGATGCTTCCATTTATTTAAATAATTTCTCAATCTTCAAGTTTCATGATTGAATGTCATTTATTAGAAGAGAAGTTAGATGATTGAATGTCATTTATTAGTAGAGAAGTTAGATGATTGAATGTCATTTATTAGTAGAGAAGTTAGATGATTGAATGCCATTTATTAGTAGAGAAGTTAGATGATTGAATGCCATTTATTAGTAGAGAATAAGTTGTTCTCAAATTTTGAATCCACCCAAATTTTGATAACACGTCAAAGTCTATCATCGTCTATTTTTAACTTGACCTAAATGTTTGAGTTCATGTCTCAAACACACTTTGTTCTTGTTACCTTCTATTTCATTCAACATTTACTTGTAACATTCACATATATCATCTACACCTCAATGTCATATAATCTAAATCTCAGAGTCATCTATTCTATAACCTTGTGTCATATAATCTAAATCTCAGAGTCATCTATTCTATAACCTTGTGTCATATCATCTAAATCTCAGAGTCATCTATTCTATAACCTCATGTCATATCATCTAAATCTCAGAGTCATCTATTCTATAACCTTGTGTCATATCATCTAAATCTCAGAGTCATCTATTCTATAACCTTGTGTCATATCATCTAAATCTCAGAGTCATCTATTCTATAACCTCATGTCATATCATCTAAATCTCAGAGTCATCTATTCTATAACCTCATGTCATATCATCTAAATCTCAGAGTCATCTATTCTATAACCTTGTGTCATATCATCTAAATCTCAGAGTCATCTATTCTATAACCTTGTGTCATATCATCTAAATCTCAGAGTCATCTATTCTATAACCTTGTGTCATATCATCTAAATCTCAGAGTCATCTATTCTATAACCTTGTGTCATATAATCTAAATCTCAGAGTCATCTATTCTATAACCTTGTGTCATATCATCTAAATCTCAGAGTCATCTATTCTATAACCTTGTGTCATGTAATCTAAATCTCAGAGTCATCTATTCTATAACCTTGTGTCATATAATCTAAATCTCAGAGTCATCTATTCTATAACCTTGTGTCATATCATCTAAACATTCATTGAATCAATAGACAGAAACGTGTTTTTGTTTCACCTTTTCATAAAGTCACGTGACCCCTCTCATATATTTGTGGCTTAGGATCGATTTGTAGATTCTAGTTTTTGACGTCATAATGTCCTATATTTGAGTTAACTGAAAACTGCCCACCCTGTCACAAAATCTTTCTCGTGTTTTAACATAAAGTCATTTTTAAATCCCTTATATTAACTTCACGGCCGTCTCCGTCGTCATCTCTCTCTCTGTCGTTCTGTCGTGATCTCTGTCTTGGGCGGGCGGAAAAATAAAGTCGAAAATGACCCACTTTCCGTGATCCGATCGAACTGAAATTTGGCACACGGACCCGTCTCACCTAACAATGCATCGTATCAAAATTTCTAATCGATCGAACGTACCGTAATTAAATAAATGCATTTTTAGTTTATCTTAATATAACGTATGTAATTCAAATTCACTGTTTGTTATTGTTTTTTTTTCCACTTGAAAGTTTGAGTTGACGCGTTGAGGCGACCCATCGAAGTACCGGCGTGGTTTTGTTTACATTTTACATGTAACGCTGAGCTTGGTCAAGCAAATCGGTGACCAGACTTTTCCCCCTCTCCCGAACCCACCCCCCGCCCCTTAGGGTTATGAAGAAAAGTTGGGTTAAGACAAATTCAGTCTGTAAATGTTTGTAGCGTTTGAAAATAATCAATACTGTTAGTTATGTCTCATATATAAGGGATTTATAGTCAAAAACTTTGGTTTAATGGTGTTTTTAAATCCCTTATATTAACTTCGCGGCCGTCTCTCTCTCTCTCTGTCTTGGGCTCGGCGGGCGAAAAAACAGAAGTCAAAAATGACCCACTTCCCATGATCCGATCGAACTGAAATTTAGCACACGGACCCGTCTAACCTAACAATGCATAGTAATAAAATTTCAGATCGATCGAACGTACCGTAATTAAATTAATGCATTTTTAGTTTATCCTTATATTAGTTATGTAATTTAAATTCACGGTTTGTTTTTGTTTTTTTCTCCCACTTCCACGTGAGTTTGAGTTGACGCCGACCATCGTGTTGACGCCGACCGTCGTGCCGACACCCCCTCACATCCCACCCCCATTTATTAAAGACAAGGGACATCACTCGGTGTCAGTCTGTCAATGTTTGAAAATAATCAATACTGTTAGTTATGTGTCATATATAAGGGATTTATAGTCAAAAACTTTGTTTTTACGGGTTTGTTTTATTAAATCCCTTATATTAACTTCACCGGCGTCTCTGTCTCTCTGTCTTGGGCGGGCGGAAAAACAGAAGTCAAAATGACCCACTTTCCATGATCCGATCGAACTGAAATTTGGCACACGGTCCCGTATAACCTAACAATGCATTGTATCAAAATTTCAGATCGATCGAACGTACCGTAATTAAATTAATGCATTTTTAGTTTATCCTTATATGAGGTATGTAATTTAAATTCAGTGTTTGTTATTGTTTTTTTCCCACGTGAAATTTTGAGCTGACGCATTGAGGCGACCCAACGAAGCGACGGGCGCTTTTGTTTACATTTTACGTGTCACTCTGAGCTCGGTCAAGCGAATCGGTGACCAGACTTTTCCCCTCTCCCCCCACCCACCCCTCCCCCCCCACCCACCCCTCCCCCCCCCACTAGGGTTATGATGCAAAGTTGAGTTAAGACAGATTCAGTCTGTAAATGTTTGAAAATAATCAATACTGTTAGTTATGTCTCATATATAAGGGATTTATAGTCAAAAACTTTGTTTTTACGGGTTTGTTTTATTTAAATCCCTTATATTAACTTCGCGGCCGTCTCATCATCTCATCATCTCATGGGCTGGGCGGGCGGGCGGCGGAAAAACAAAAGTCGAAAATGACCCACTTCCCGTGATCGGATCGCGCTGAAATTTGGCACACGGACCCGTCTAACCTAACAATGAATCGTATCAAAATTTCAGATCGATCGAACGTACTGTAATTAAATTAATGCATTTTTAGTTAACCCTTATATGTGGTATGTAATTCAAAGTCACTGTTTGTTATTGTTTTTTTCTTCCACTTCCACGTGAGTTTGAGTTGACGCCGACCGTCGTGCCGACATCCCCTCACGTCCCACCCCCATTTATTAAAGACAAGGAACATCACTCGGTGTCAGTCTGTCAATGTTTGTAGCGTTTGAAAATAATCAATACTGTTAGTTATGTCTCATATATAAGGGATTTATAGTCAAAAACTTTGTTTTTACGGGTTTGTTTTATTTTTAAATCCCTTATATTATCTTCACGGCCGTCTCTGTCTCTCTGTCTGTCGTCATCTCATGGGCGGGCGGAAAAACAAAAGTCAAAAATGACCCACTTCCCGTATCCGATCGAGCTGAAATTTGGCACACGGACCCGTCTCACCTAACAATGCATCGTATCAAAATTTCAGATCGATCGAACGTACCGTAATTAAACTAATGCATTTTTAGTTTATCCTAATATAACGTATTTAATTCAAATTCACCGTTTGTTTTTTTGTTTTTTTCCACGTGAAAGTTTGAGTTGACGCTTTGACGTCGACCGTCGTGCCGACACCCCCTCACGTCCCATCCCCCGTTATAAAGACAGGGGACATCAATCGGTGTCAGTCTGTAAATGTTTGTCACGTTGGAACATAAACAATACTTTTAGTTCTGTCTCATATATAAGGGATTTATAGTCAAAAACTTTGTTTTTACGGGTCTTTTTTATTTATAAACATCCTGGATGGTCTCATTTCAGACCAAATTATAAGAGTCCTGTTATGCTTAGTTGGGTTTTTTTTTAATCCAAAATATTTATCTAAATACATGAAATGAGTTTTTAAATATATTTGCGTTTACGATGTATCGATGTTAAGCACTTATGTACAAAAATATCCTCAAAGGTCAGCCCTGTTCAGAATTATTAGCATACAACTCCTTAAGGTCATCCATGTTTAGACTTATTAGCATACATCTCCTCAAGGTCATCTATGTTTAGACTTATCAGCTAACATCTCCTCGAGGTCAGCCAAATTTAGACTTATGAGCAAACATCTCCTCAAGGTCAGCCATGTCTTCTTGACGTGTTCTATAGATATCCTCAAATCATTGAGGAAACATATTCATAGAAATATCCTGGGTATTCTCTTTTATACGACTTCCGGTTTTTGAGCGGTCACTATTTCTACTAGAGCTAAGTTTTCATATATTTTCATATATTTGCCTAATTTCATAATACTAAATTCTTTTCAAACCCTTAACTAATCTTTAATTAACCAAATTATAATAATTTTAGCTGTTTAATAATATTATTTTTTACTAAAATTACTAAAATCCTAAGTAGTTATGTAGGCGGCCATTTTTATTGTTATTGTTATTAATTTTGAACTCTCCTAATCGTAACTGTGTACATAACATAAAATCACCAATTTTATATACCTTCCAAATAAATTAATTACTAGGTGTAGAATTCATATTTAAATTTAATTGAACTTAATCAAATTAGAACAATTAAACACACTTTAACAAAATTATACATAACTTATAGTATCATAATAATAATAATAGTAATAGTAATAGTAATAGTAATTATAATAGTCTTAAGTCTTAAACTTAAGCCTTAAAATTAAACCTAGTCTAACACTAACCCGAAAATGAGAATTTTCATCTTAGTCTTAGTAATAACCACACTACTTTTAAGGACATTAACGTCAACCAACAAACATCCTAAAAATCAGAGTAATATATCAATAATTATAAACCACCACAACACAAAGCACACTGACTACACCTCTATCTTAAGCACAATAAAGGAAATCTCCTTCAAACAATGGAAACATAAAATATGTAGATATAAGCAAAAACACTTAATCTTAATTTTGCTCCTCTCAGGCGACATAGAACTTAACCCAGGCCCAGTATCATCTAAATGTCAAATTTGTATTAAGGCATGCACTACCAAACAAGGAACCATTCAGTGTGACACCTGCAATGAATGGTACCACATTGCATGCCTGCATTCTAACACACCAAAGCACAAAGCAATAGGCCTAAGAAATAAATATGCATCTTGGCACTGCATACATTGTGGGTTGCCCCAAATCAGTTCAGATTTATTTAACTATAAGGACCTTATCACCACAAACTCTTACAGTGTTTTGGCTAATCCTTTTATAAATAAACCACTAGATAAAATGAAACCTACCACACAAACCCATAAAATTACCCATAAAAAATCTAATAATAATAATAATCAAAACATTCTCAAAACACTAATAGTTAATTTCCAAAGCTTAAAAAATAAAATTCCAGATTTAGAACTACTTATAAAAACAGAAGAACCAGACATAATTGCTGGTTCTGAAACTTGGTTGAACCCCAACATATATAACTCTGAGATTTTAAACACCAATTATAATATTTTTAGGAAAGACAGACCAGACAATTATGGAGGAGTGCTACTTGCAATTAAATCAAATATCATAGCTGAAGAAATTACTACACAGCCAAATTTTAATATAGAGTCTATTTATTGTAAAATAATTACACCAAACTCATCCCCACTTATTGTAGGCAGTATATATAGACCTCCGAATACAAACCTAGAATACATGAACAATCTTTGTAGTCAATTAACTTTCATAAAAGAGAATAATAAAAATGCAGTTCTATGGATTATGGGGGACTTTAATCTTCCAGATATAAATTGGAAAAATTATACAATTGATAACCATCAAACTAACAAAGAAATTAATGAACACTTTTTAGACACTATAAACAACATAAACCTAGAACAGATAGTAAAAACAGCAACAAGGAAAAATAAAACACTAGATTTATTCCTAACAAATAGACCAGGACTAGTGTTAGACTATAAAATAATTCCAGGACTGTCCGACCATGATATTGTTAGGGTCACCAATACAATAAAAACTAAAATTAATAAGATACCTAGAAGAATAATCTATCTTTGGAATAAATGTAATTCAATAAAACTACACCAATCAGCGGCTAACTTCCAACAAACTTTCCTAAGTAAATTTAACACAAATAGCCCAGTAGAAGAAATTTGGAAAGATATAAAAACAAATCTAAAAACTATAATGGATGAGAATGTTCCAACAAAACTAACATCAAATAAAATTAACAAATGCTGGTTCAATTCTAGATTGAAAAAGCTATGCAAACTAAAAGAGAACTTATTTAAGAAATATAAAGCTACCTATTCATATAGGATACACAAAAAATACTTAAAGATTAAACACTTGACACAAAAACTTAGTCGAAACCTCCAAAATGAATATATAAACAATGTAATTACCAAAGATAACAATAAAAACTTATGGTCCTTTATCAAATCTAAAAAAATGGAACCTTCAGGAATAGCCACACTAAAAGGCTCAAATAATAAAACCTATAATGATAATGAAACTAAAGCTAATATCCTTAACACATATTTTGCATCATCTTTTTCTGCCTCAGGCGACAAGGAAGTTTTAATAAATTTAAATAAAATGGAGGAAATAGGTAACATAACTGTAGATGAGATAGGTATACATTCACTCCTAAAAAACTTAAAAATAAACAAAGCTACTGGCCCAGATGATTTGCCTGCAAGATTATTAAAAGAACTAAGCAATGAACTGTCCCCAATCCTTGTAGTTCTCTTTCAAGCCTCTCTAAACCAGGGTAAAGTGCCCCAGGATTGGAAATTAGCTAACGTAACTCCACTCTTTAAGAAAGGGGATAAATCAGACCCTGGTAATTACAGGCCTGTATCACTTACTAGTATCACCTGTAAATTACTAGAACACATAATATATAGTAGAATAGTTAACCACCTTGACAAATATAATGCCCTATGCCCACATCAACACGGCTTTAGAAAAAACAGATCATGTGAAACACAATTAATAGGTTTAATAGATGAACTATCAAAAGGCTTGGACAAAAATGATCAAATAGATACAATATTACTAGACTTCTCAAAAGCATTTGACAAAGTTCACCACCTTAGTTTACTTAAAAAACTTAACTACTTTGGAATCTCAGGTTCCTTACATCACTGGATCCAAGACTTCCTTTTGGGCAGGGAGCAAACTGTAATAATTAATGGATCTAAATCTGCACCAATAAAGGTTAACTCAGGAGTTCCACAAGGAACTGTGCTAGGTCCCTTACTCTTTTTAATTTATATAAATGATTTACCCAACAACATCTCAACAGGTACAAAAGTTAGGTTATTTGCTGATGATTGTATAATCTATAGAACAATTAAATCAGAACAAGATAGCAAAATTTTACAAAAAGACTTAGATGAATTGATAAAATGGGAAACTAACTGGAGTATGTCTTTCCACCCAGAAAAGTGTCAACTGTTAAGAGTAACAAAGAAAAAGAAACAAATAAATTCAAAATATTACATTCATGGAAAAGAACTGACCCAAACTAAAGATGCAAAATACTTAGGAGTCTTAATAAATGAGAAACTATCATGGAATCCCCATGTCAATGAAGTTATTAAAAAATCAAACAAAACCTTAGGCTTTATAAAAAGGAACTTTAACAAATGTAATAGAGATATAAAACTAAAATGCTACCTCACTTTGGTGAGACCTGTACTAGAATATGCATCTTCTGTATGGGACCCATCCACCAAAGAAAACATTGATAAACTAGAACAAATTCAAAAAAGAGCTGCCAGATTCATTACTGGAGAATATTCGAAACTGACTAGAATAACACCATTAGTTAAATCATTATACCTTGAAACACTAGAGGATAGAAGAACCAAAAGCAAAGTAGTAATCATACATAAAGCAATTAATTCTAATTTAGAAATACAACACAAAGATAACTTAATGCAACCCTCAGATAGACATAAGGATAAAAACACCTTTCTTATTCCGTATGCAAGAACAAACACATACAAGTTTTCCTTCTTCCCGTCCGGAATTCGGGCGTGGAATGGGTTGCCTGAAGAATCCAGGAAAACCAACACTTTATCAACATTTAAATCTCTAATAAAAATGCAGGACTAAACACAAACCATAGATAAGCGTAGGACGCAATAATCTTCTGTATAGAAGGAGCGTCTGTAAACAGATAAGATAAGATAACCCATAATTTCTAAAAATATAACACATTTTCATGAGACGTGACGTTTTCCGGTCTTAGACATGACAAACTCTCAATGCTCTCCCAATTGTAAATGTTTTATCTAGGGCATGCGGGACCACATGGTCCTAATAACAATTGTAATGATTCACGCAGGGCGTTTCAGGAGAATGAAATGTTTAAAACCAGCAACATATTGTTTTTTTAAAGATTGACATTGATGGTGTTAACTTTTCAAATTGTATTAAAAATTATTACACAAATTTAATAATAGCCATAGCCAATTTAAAGGTTTCACTGGGGTAGTCGGGGATGAGTTCTGCACCGAGTGACACCGGAATGTGAAATTATGTATGATCTCGTTATTTGGCACTGAGAGACTCGGCGGAGGTCTATGGGGTAAGTCGTGAGGGGGTGACAACATGAGCTACCGCACTGTGTCACACCAATCCAGTGACGCCTCTGGGCCGATTTAATGTAAATTATAGTAAATTAAATAATTATATCACCGTACAGTATTTATATATTTCGACAAGGAAAAAGTTATTAAATTCTGGCCGAATCTAAAACATGATAATTAATAAACCTTATTAAACTGATCAAACGTCATCATTGTTTCTGCCAGTGTCATCGTTGTCTGCGTGGAGTGATGGCACTATGCTGAAATTTGATCAGCTTAATAAGATTTATTAAATTAACTTATTATAGATTATAATGTGACTCATCATTTTACCTCTAGAATTGTCAAGGCAATCAAATACACTTCAAACTATTTAATTTTGAATCCTAAAAATGTAATTTAAAGCCGTCATAACGCTCTACCCCCCCCCCACCCCAACCCCACCTTAAAAAATGTTGGACTTTCCACAACGTAATGTAATACCTGTGTTTGTTGTGAATAAATTATCTATATTGATCCAGTGAGAATAAAGTTTAAATGATATTTTTGCTGGAACAAATCCTGATAGGCCACAAACACGAATTGAGTATATTTGTGGTTTAAAGAAAACAATTTATACAAAATCATTTTAATATTGTGAAAATCATTTAATTGTGTATAGATACAGCGGTATACATTGAGAAAGTATTAAAACATGATTTGATATAAATACATCTTTACACGCACACGTCGATTTGAGCTTTGCAGGCATCGGAATTTAGTGGCTCGCAGATACCTGGGGAAATAAAGGACATAAAGTACACATATGTTTTAACGTCTAATACAACATGTGTAATACATGTAATATCTTCTTACCACAAGAAGCATTAAAAACAAATGTGCAAAATATACACATTCTAAAATGACACATATCTTACCAGTATCCACTGCAGTATTTTGTGTGCATCCTTAAAATATAAAACTATGTTCCAACCTTGCATCCGATAGTAACATTAATTGACTTGTAATGATCGTTAAACGAACTGAGCCAGTCAAAGCAAACTTTGTATACAACTAACTGAGCCAGTCAAAGCAAACTTCGTACACAATGAACTGAGCCAGTCAAAGCAAACTTCATACACAACGAACTGAGCCAGTCAAAGCAAACTTCGTACACAACTAACTGAGCCAGTCAAAGCAAACTTCGTACACAACTAACTGAGCCAGTCAAAGCAAACTTCATACACAACGAACTGAGCCAGTCAAAGCAAACTTCGTACACAACGAACTGAGCCAGTCAAAGCAAACTTCGTACACAACGAACTGAGCCAGTCAAAGCAAACTTCGTACACAACGAACTGAGCGAGTCAAAGCAAACTTCGTACACAACGAACTGAGCCAGTCAAAGCAAACTTCGTACACAACAAACTGAGCCAGTCAAAGAAAACTTCGTACACAACGAACTGAGCCAGTCAAAGCAAACTTCATACACAACGAACTGAGCCAGTCAAAGCAAACTTCGTACACAACGAACTGAGCCAGTCAAAGAAAACTTCGTACACAACGAACTGAGCCAGTCAAAGCAAACTTCGTACACAACGAACTGAGCCAGTCAAAGCAAACTTTGTATACAACGAACTGAGCCAGTCAAAGCAAACTTTGTATACAACTAACTGAGCCAGTCAAAGCAAACTTTGTATACAACTAACTGAGCCAGTCAAAGCAAACTTTGTACACAACGAACTGAGCCAGTCAAAGCAAACTTCATACACAACGAACTGAGCCAGTCAAAGCAAACTTTGTACACAACGAACTGAGCCAGTCAAAGCAAACTTCGTATACAACGAACTGAGCCAGTCAAAGCAAACTTTGTATACAACTAACTGAGCCAGTCAAAGCAAACTTTGTATACAACTAACTGAGTCAGTCAAAGCAAACTTTGTATACAACTAACTGAGCCAGTCAAAGCAAACTTTGTACACTACGAACTGAGCCAGTCAAAGCAAACTTCATACACAACGAACTGAGCCAGTCAAAGCAAAATTCTTACACAACGAACTGAGCCAGTCAAAGCAAACTTCATACACAACGAACTGAGCCAGTCAAAGCAAACTTCGTACACAATGAACTGAGCCAGTCAAATCAAACTTCGTGCACAACGAACTGAGCCAGTCAAAGCAAACTTCGTACACAACGAACTGAGCCAGTCAAAGCAAACTTCGTACACAACCAACTGAGAAAGTCAAAGCAAACTTCGTACACAACCAACTGAGCCAGTCAAAGCAAACTTCGTACACAACCAACTGAGCCAGTCAAAGCAAACTTCGTACACAACGAACTGAGCCAGTAAAAGCAAACTTCGTACACAACGAACTGAGCCAGTCAAGGCAAACTTCGTACACAACCAACTGAGCCAGGCAAAGCAAACTTCGTACACAACCAACTGAGCCAGTTAAAGCAAACTTCGTACACAACTAACTGAGCCAGTCAAAGCAAACTTCGTAAACAACGAACTGAGCCAGTCAAAGCAAACTTCGTACACAACGAACTGAGCCAGTCAAAGCAAACTTCGTACAAAACGAACTGAGCCAGTCAAAGCAAACTTCGTACACAACGAACTGAGCCAGTCAAAGCAAACTTCGTACACAACGAACTGAGCCAGTCAAAGCAAACTTCGTACACAACGAACTGAGCCAGTCAAAGCAAACTTCGTACACAACGAACTGAGCCAGTCAAAGCAAACTTCGTACACAACGAACTGAGCCAGTCAAAGCAAACTTGGTACACAACGAACTGAGCCAGTCAAAGCAAGCTTCTTACACAACGAACTGAGCCAGTCAAAGCTAACTTCGTACACAACGAACTGAGCCAGTCAAAGCAAACTTCGTACACAACGAACTGAGCCAGTCAAAGCAAACTTCGTACACAACGAACTGAGCCAGTCAAAGCAAACTTCGTACACAACTAACTGAGCCAGTCAAGGCAAACTTCGTACACAACGAACTGAGCCAGTCAAAGCAAACTTCGTACACAACGAACTGAGACAGTCAAATCAAATTTCGTACACAACGAACTGAGCCAGTCAAAGCAAACTTCGTACACAACGAACTGAGCCAGTCAAAGCAAACTTCGTACACAACCAACTGAGCCAGTCAAAGCAAACTTCGTACACAACCAACTGAGCCAGTCAAAGCAAACTTCGTACACAACGAACTGAGCCAGTCAAAGTAAACTTCGTACACAACCAACTGAGCCAGTCAAAGCAAACTTCGTACACAACCAACTGAGCCAGTCAAAGCAAACTTCGTACACAACGAACTGAGCCAGTCAAAGCAAACTTCGTACACATAGTTGTGCAAGTTATGGGGCGTGTAAATGGGTTGCTTAAATTTGTGGAACGCCACAAATTGTTTTCTGACTCATCTCCCTCAATCAACAGGTTAGCTCCCTTTTAAAAACTGCTCTAAACATTGCTGGTAGCATGACGGGGGGCATCCTAACAACGATGACCTGGCCAATGAGCTCCTCGTGTTGGACTCACCAGGGTTGCCGGTGGGTGGGGACAAGTTTCCAGGGGCGGCTGTAGTGAAGAGACAGTTGGGGTCACCCAGCTCCTCGCCATTGGTCTTGCCATCTTTATCAGAGTCCAGTTTGCATAGGGCTTGTGTCCACAGGAAGCCGGCCGCGTCAAAGTCCTGGAGAATGGGATGATAAGGTAAAATCACAAGATACAATCACAATATAAATCACAAGATACAATCACAAGATACAATCACAAGAAACATCACAAGATACAATCACAATATACAATCACAAGATACAATCACAAGATATAATCACAAGATACAATCATAAAATACAATCACAAGATATAACCACAAGATAGAATCACAAGATATAATCATAAGATACAATTACATGATACAATCACAAGATATAATTAATAAGGGCCATGTAGATGCCCATTTAACTTTCATTTATTTTCTATACTAGCCTAAACTTGATGTAAAATATGTACAATTAAGCAATATCTCCTTAACATCATCTACTATGAGACTAAATTAAACCCCTATTATCTTAAACTAAACTTAACCTATACAACATTATATACAAACTATAAACTAAATCCAACCAAAAAATCTATATAACCTACGCCTTAACAATAAATCTATAACTTACTTAACTCTAACCAACAAATCTATAACTAACCTAACCATAACGAAAAAATCTATAACTTACCTAACCCTAACTGACAAATCTATAAATTACCTAACACTAACCAACAAATCTATAACTTACCTAACACTAACTAACAAATCTATAACTTACCGAACACTAACTAACAAATATATAACTTACCTAACCCTAACCAACAAATATAT
This sequence comes from Ampullaceana balthica, assembly GCA_944989445.1. Taxonomy (NCBI): domain Eukaryota; kingdom Metazoa; phylum Mollusca; class Gastropoda; family Lymnaeidae; genus Ampullaceana; species Ampullaceana balthica. The sequence continues at coordinate 116,392 of CALYLW010001034.1, read as the reverse complement.
AACTTACCTAACCCTAACCAACAAATCTATAACTTACCTAACCCTAACCAACAAATATATAACTTACCTAACCCTAACCAACAAATCTATAACTTACCTAACCCTAACCAACAAATCTATAACTAACCTAACCCTAACTAACAAATCTATAACTTACCTAACCCTAACCAACAAATCTATAACTAACCTAAGCCTTAAGAACAAATCAATAACTACCTAACCGTAAACAAAACCCAAAAAAAATAACCTAACCCTACCAACAAATTTTTAACTAATCTAAGCCTAACCAATAAATCTATAATTAACCTAAGCTTAACCAACAAATAACCAACACTAGCCTTAACTCATGTCTTCGCGCCAATCTCACAATCGCACTGCTACCATTCCTCGTGTGTCCAGTACTTACAACACCAAATGGGTTCAATGGGCCTCCTCCTGATGAGTTAAAATGACCAACTCCTTGCCAGGTACCTCCCACAGGACATGGGTTGGGGACCTTGTCCCCATTAGGGATGCGGGTCCTAAAAGATGGGAAAGCTAGAACTGTTGTGACTACGGCCACGAAGATGACGTATTTCATCATGTTGACTGAAAGAGAAAGTTGAAACGTTGTTAGAGATTTTTTTGATGGTTACGTGACCCAAGTATTGTTGCTATAAATATCTAAAGTGACGTAGTCTTGTACATAAATCTGGGAACTATGTGTCTAACATATTGATGTTTGTAGTTTGTACAATGTCGTGGGAAAGAGATCGGTCTCTTTAATAAATAACATAATATGAAATGCAGGATCCTTTCGAAATTTATTCTAAAGTCATTCTTTTCATTATTATTTTGTTAATTATTATTTAAATCAATTCGCAAAAACTTACACTTGAAAAATATTATAATGCTCTTTAATTATGACTCTTTTTCTCACTTAATGTTCAAACTGCTTCTTTTCAATAATCGCTGAACAAAGTCTGCCTTTTCATATAGACACAATAAAGTCGGCCTTGTCATATAGACACGATTAAGTCTGCCTTGTCATATAGACACAATAAAGTATGTCTTGTCACACAATAAAGTCTGCCTTGTCATATAGACACAATAACGTCTGCCTTGTCATATAGACACAATAAAGTCTGTCTTGTCATATAGAAACATTAAAGTCTGCCTTGTCATATAGACACAATAAAGTCTGCCTTGTCATATAGACACGATTAAGTCTGCCTTATCATATAGACACAATAAAGTATGCATTGTCATATAGACACGATTAAGTCTGCCTTATCATATAGACACAATAAAGTCTGCCTTGTCATATAGACACAATAAAGTCTGCCTTGTCATATAGACACAATAAAGTCTGCCTTGTCATGTGGATACGATAAAGTCTGCCTTGTCATATAGACACAATAGAGTCTGTCTTGTCATATAGACACATTAAAGTCTGCCTTGTCATATAGACACAATAAAGTCTGCCTTGTCATGTGGATACGATAAAGTCTGTCTTGTCATATAGACACATTAAAGTCTGCCTTGTCATATAGACACAATAAAGTCTGCCTTGTCATATAGACACAACAAAGTCTGCCTTCTCATATAGACACAATAGAGTCTCTCTTGTCATATAGACACACTAAAGTCTGCCTTGTCATATAGACACAATAAAGTCTGCCTTGTCATGTTGATACGATAAAGTATGCATTGTCATATAGACACAATAAAGTCTGTCTTGTCATATAAACACAATAAAGTCTGCCTTGTCATATAGACACAATAAAGCAAAGTATTTGAACAGATCCTTTCATTTGATTTGATTTTGTTATGATAACTATACTTCTTAAAAAATTATCTTTTTTAGAACAAGTAAATGTTTGTTTGAGAAAGGCTGAGACTTACCAATCCTTGGATTTCTAGACACAAATGCGAAGGTTCTGAACTCAACTCTGTGGTATATATTGGTAGATGAGCTAACCTATCAGTGCAGTTAATTTTTTTAAAACATGCCTTCAAGAGTCTTATCAACAACGGGAGATAACAATGTAATGTAATTGGTGCATTTTGTCGATTTTTCCCCCTTTTTACTTTATTTTATAATTAACAAAACATGGTAGAATAAAATAATTTTATGATCTTGCGACGTCATAGTGATAAAATTCGGTAACCAGTGGTGGAACTGAGGGGGTGCTGTGGGGCACAATGACTAACATTGTAACAGAGGCGTCCATAAATATCGTCAAAACAATACAAATAAGAAACACATGTTTTACATACATGTGTTTGCGGAACTTAAGTATGTGTTAAATAGTTAGTAGCTTAAAACAAATGCTTGTGAATTTTTGTTTACATTTTCTGGGCCACTCTAAAATTAAAACTACATTAAGATATTACATATATTACATATTGGACATTAGGAAATTACACAAGTGTTATTTTGATGATTTTTTTCACGGACTCTATGTTATTTATAGCAGGTAAAAGGCCTTTGAGGAACAATAAGGTTAAAAGATCATTTTAAGAGAGCTCAAGGCAGGTGGTTGGAAAACCAATCTTGTGGAAAGCAAAAGTTGGGGGGGGTGTGGCCAGTGATGACCACCATAAGTAAGTAGGAAAATGGCAACCTTTGACCTTTTGAACAGTCAAGGCCAAATGTAGTTTTGTAGAAGCTCAGTAGCGTTGTAACGATTTAAGTAGGTCAACAAAGGTCACTCAAGACAAAAGATATTGGAATCTCAAATATTAATTTAAATTTTAATGTCCATTCTAAAAGAGCATTGTTTGTTTCTTGTTTGCTAATTATTTTTTTTTACTTAATTAAAATCATCACTCGATGGTTAACTCGTGGTTTGTGTTTCTTTATCATAAAATTATAATCGCTTCCTGTAGCAGTTCCCATTTTTTACCCAAAATCTCAAAAATAACCGTAAGTCAGCATGTAACATATGCAATTTAACTGTCAAAATTCTCTACCAATCGTATGTGTGTGTGTCTAAAAGGGCAGATGAAATGTTTTAAACTGGGAGGAAACACGAGGGCTTTAATCCATTTGGTGATCCAAACTCAACAAACTGATGTTACGTATGCACTATGGTACACGTACATATAGCAACATTGACGTACGTAAAGCAACATATGCGTACATCAGCGCACATTTAACAACATATGCGTGCATCAGCGCTCACATAACAACATATGCGTACATCAGCGCTCACATAACAACATATGCGTACATCAGCGCACATGTAGCAACATATACGTACATCAGCGCACATTAGCATCAAGTGAGTGACAACGAAGTATCTGTCTTTCTCTGAAATCAGTACTGACAGCTGTCACTATTTTAATCTTTAGTTTATCGTCAAATTTATTGTTTCCCTCTAAAATACTAATTGTCAGTCATAAAGTGGTGTTACCTCCCTTCGTGAACTTGTGTTACCTCCCTTCATTAAATGGTCTTACCTCCCTTCATTAAATGTTGTTACCCCCCTTTTCCATTCCTCTCATGTCTTTATTTGGGACTTGATCCTACTCAATGCTAATGGAGATTCTCTTGTTAAAAAAAACAATCTCACCATCTACGTGTCAAAGAAAGCCAATTATTAAAGTCTTATCTTGCACTCGTCATACTATGGCCCATGTACTGCAGGGCAGCTTGCGACATATGACGTCTGGCGTTCTACTTTCTTTGTGTTTAATCATTCGGCAACGTCATGGAATTTCATTTCAGCAGTATCCCAAATTGTTGTCTTGTATCATCATCTTAGTACGCCATCAAAGCTATTTGGTTGTTGAGAGTAAACTCTCAATAGAACTAATCAGTAAAATGAAAACTTAGCTTTGGTGTAATCCCCAACCAAAGAGAGCGATCCGTCTCACTCATTTATTGTTATGATTATTCAGAGGCGGCGTTAGGTACGCGCGAGGCCTGGTGAAAAAATGACCCCGCGGGCCCCCCTAGATTAGATCAATTCTTGCTCAAACTCAGTAGTGCATTATCTGCCGGCTCTTTTGTTACTAAAATATTGTCTCAAGTCTGAAACGCGGGGCCCCCCTAAGCGCGGGGCCTGGGGCGATTGCCCCAGCTGCCATCCCCCAAAGGCCGCTCCTGTGATTATTTAAAAATGAGAACAAATCTCCTAACACGAGCCAGAAGACAGAGATTTTTTTTTCTTTGGGTGAACTGATTTTTGTACCAGCAAACGCCAGACCTAAAAATTTTTGTGTCGCTAGAAAAGTGTCCAGAAAGTGTCGAGCAAGTGTCCAGCTAGTGGCCAGCAAGTGGCCAGCAAGTGGCCAGCAAGTGTCCAGCTAGTGGTCAGCAAGTGTCCAGCAAGTGTCCAGCTAGTGTCCAGCAAGTGGCTAGCAAGTGTCCAGCAAGTGGCCAGCACGTGGCCAGCAAGTAGCCAGCAAGTGGCCAGCAAGTGGCTATGCTTTGTCACAATATCATGTGAAGATCTCTGCGGCTAGTAGTAAGCCGTTAAGCTATGACGGCGGATAATTGAGAATTTCCCGTCTACTAAAGTAACTTTAAAATTAATGGCCTCAAGTAAGCACTTGACGAGAATCCCTGATTGAGACAACCCACAACTTGTCACACGCTTTCAAACTAATTTAACATGAAAAATGTTTGGTTGATTTTTAAAGACAAATTTCACAGATCAGTTCAATTGAGATCATTGTAACTTGGCCCCTGAAACTTTATTGAACTTGTTTCTCTGACCTAGACACAGCAGGGGACACAAGGACATCAGGAGTCCAAGGCTTAGACACAGCAGGGGACACAAGGACATCATGAGTCCAAAGTTTAGACACAGCAGGGGACACAAGGACATTGGGAGTCCAAAGTTTAGACACAGCAGGGGACACAAGGACATTGGGAGTCCAAAGTTTAGACACAGCAGGGGACACAAGGACATCGCTCTGGGACTTCCCAGCAGAGGGCGCTGGTTGCCATGGTAATGACGTAAGCTATAAGTCAGTTATCTTTCAGTCGTGTGCCAATTTTCTAGTAATACATTTATTTTGTAAGAAACATGTCCTATATAATTGTATACAATCACACAGTGGCGTCACTAGGGGGGGGCGAGGGGGGCGGGCCGCCCCGGGTGACACCCATCAGGGGGTGACACCCGAGCCTAAAATTTTACAGTGTACGATTTTATGTCATGAAAAAAATGAAGACACATTTTTTTTCATCTAGATGAAATTAAGAAATACAAAGAAATACGTTAAACGCGAAAAATTCTTATTTAAAAATATCAGTTAACTTGCAATAATAAAACAGTCCCAACACACAAACAACATTAAAACAAATTAGGAAAAAAAGAAAAGAAACGTCGCAGCTGAGAGATCTTTTAAAAAGGCTGGACATTAAAGAGTCAGTGTCTTAAGTTTTAAAAGATATAAAGCTATTTTGGCTTTGACACACCGACACCATGGACGAATCCCACCTCACGACTCCCCTCACCACAGGGAGGTGTGGGGGGGGGGATACGATTTGTATCCCCCCAAAAACAAAAATAATCTAAAGATGGGTTTTCTTTGTTGATGTTTTTTCTAGACAAAAATTATGAATTCAATGTCTTTGAGTTAATATTTTGTTTTATATATATTTATTAAAGGCGTGCTATGCATGTTTATATACATGTAGTCCCCCGGTTACGACGGTCCCATCCCGACTTACGCTGTTTCGTGATTACGAACGCTCCCCCATAAAGAATAATATTACGCATTATTCCGTATTTTAAAAAGAAAATTTTAAACTTTTTTTCATGGGGTAACAAACTGTTTTCTCTAGTTGAAATAAAAAATGTATTGAAAAATATGTATTATTATTATTATTATTATATTATTTGAACCTACAACTTTCGTTTGCGAATTTTTCTCATGGTGAAGTTATCAATCAAGTCAGTAAAGCTAAGAAAGCTTACAAGTAAGTTCCTTTTCAATGCTAATTAGAGAGAGCATATTCAGTCTTTGTTGTCCCATGCAAATTCTAACTCATATTATATTATTTTCAACTTTGAAAAGGATTGCTCTCAGTTGCAGTTTGATGTCATCATTGAGAGATAGATGAGAAGTGCGATGTATACATTTGTAAAGCGCTGTGTGAAATTTAGCTCATTCAAAAGCAGCAAAATGTTTAGCTCTGTGCACGTGTTTTGAGTTTGGCATTGGGGTACTTCCTTTTCCTTACCCTGAGCCTGGACAATAAATTTTTTAAAGAGTTCGAAAAATTGAACTAATTCTGAAGGTAAGCAGTCTTTGAAATCACTTGAATATTCTTCCATTATCTTGGCTGCTGCCCATCGGATGGCGAAATTGCTGAGCTCAGATAGGTTTGTAAGAAAGCCAAATTTTTCATGGATGTCTTTATATGGGCCTAACCGATGCTGTAAGGCTCAAGAAAGTTTGACAATGATTACCAGAAATACCTCAACCTTGAAACTTTTGTCTCGGGGAGAATAATGTTTTGGTGATGTTCCTTTATCAAACTGACGCCATTTTTTTCTCTTTTGTTGTTGATAGCATTGAAGATTGTTAATACTCCTTTTTACCATGTACTTGTCCTTTCCTTTGTCTTCATAGGAATCAAATTAAGAATGCTGTCTTTTAACAAACTCAATTAGAGACTTCCTTTCTAAAATTGTTTCCCGAATTTCAAGTAAAATAGCGACTTCCAGTTGTTCAAGTTTCTTTAGAAATCCTTCTGCTTCAAGTAGACAGTCACGTGGCTGATTTTCGTTTGTTGCTAATTCTTCCAGTGCTGCGATATTCGCATGGTATAAGTTATTAACAGACCTTACTGCATCATCCAGGCTGACCATCTTGTGTTACACAAGGCTTTGTTAACATGTATCAATTTCATGTGTTTTTAAAGTACTTGTCAACGATGAGTAGATGCAACAAGCCGGGTATAAAGATTTTGCATAGGACAAAAAATCTGACTGCATCAGGACAATCTGCTGCACTTTTCCCAACCGAATTAAGGGAATGGAGCTGTGCACGGCACATAATGAGCAACACTGCATTTCTCACGAAGAATAGCCTGGTTTCCGTACTTCCTACTCATATTTGCAGCATTGCCGTATGAATGTCCAAGGCATTTTCAGGGATTCATACAAACATTTGCCTGCATCTTTATTATACACTATAATAAGTTTGGTGTAACTTAAATTATTGGTGGCCCCTGGCTTTAGCCCGTTCAGCAACCCCCTTTTAATCTGTAATAGGGTGTTGGGGTCACGCATCGATGACGATGTGTGACGAGGGGGTGGGGTTAAAAAATGTGACGTCACATAAAAAACGCGCAACTTTAAATAAAAGTTCCACTTAAATATTTGATTTTTTTACCGTTTATTTAATGACGTTTTCGATGGCTTCACGCTTGTTACGACATCAGAGCGCAGACTTACCCTAAATACATATTTAAATAAAAAAAATAATTTGCAACATGCTAAATTTTATTTAGAAAATACAGTTTGGGGGGGGTGTCAAAGCTTTGTGACGTCATATCGTGAAAAGGGGGTGGGGGTATAAGCATGACGCTGGGGGATGGTGGGGTAAAAATCGGCATCCTCGCGTGACGTCATTTATGGACGGCCCCTTCAATCGTGAAGGGGTGACACCATGAGCTACCGCCCCGGGTGACACCAACCCTAGTGACGCCTCTGCAATCACATAATCCCTTGAAGGCACTTATCTCTAGTGACCTATTTAAAACTGTCACCCATTCGAATCATGACCAGTCACTGATGTGATAGTTCATGACAACTGACACTATAGAATTGATAGCACATTCTTTTTTTAGCCCTGTTTGTGAACTTGTTCCGTCTATCTGATAAAGAGCTGACGAGCCGAAATGATGAATAAAAAACATGAATATCGTGTTCGATTAAAATCATAGTTCACACTAAACCTGGAACAAAACGTTGAATTATGTCACGTGTTCAATGGCCAGTTGTTTTTTTCTCCCACGGTTTTGTTACTTTAGGGTTAGATGATATTTTGATTGCGTCATATTGCCAACAAGATGGTCTAATTCCGTGTGTTGGATTTATTTGTGTGTTGATAACGAAAGTTTTACTTTTTTAATCGTTTTTTTTTAATGTCAAATCGGCGTTATCAATTACACCAGTTATGTGAGCCCAGGATGTTAGTCACGATGTGAGCCCCGGATGTTAGTCACAATGTGAGCCAGGATGTTAGTCACGATGTGAGCCCAGGATGTTAGTCACAATGTGAGCCCAGGATGTTAGTCACGATGTGAACCCAGGATGTTAGTCACAATGTGAGCCCCGGATGTTAGTCACAATGTGAGCCCCTGATGTTAGTCACGATGTGAGCCCAGGATGTTAGTCTCCATGTGAGCCCAGGATGTTAGTCACAATGTGAGCCCCGGATGTTAGTCACTATGTGAGCCCAGGATGTTATTCACAATGTGAGCCCAGGATGTTAGTCACAATGTGAGCCCAGGATGTTAGTCACTATGTGAGCCAAGTATGTTAGTCACAATGTGAGCCCAGGATGTAAGTCACGATGTGAGCCCCTGATGTTAGTCACAATGTGAGCCCAGGATGTTAGTCACGATGTGAGCCCCGGATGTTAGTCACGATGTAAGCCCCAGATGTAAGTCACGATGTGAGCCACGGATGTTAGTCACAATGTGAGCCCAGGATGTTAGTCACAATGTGAGCCCCTGATGTTAGTCACGATGTGAGCCCCGGATGGTAGTCACGATTTGAGCCCCTGATTTTAGTCACGATGTGAGCCCCTGATGTTAGTCACGATGTGAGCCCCTGATGTTAGTCACGATGTGAGCCCCTGATGTTAGTCACGATGTGAGCCCCGATTTTAGTCACGATGTGAACCCCTGATGTTAGTAACGATGTGAGCCCCTGATGTTAGTCACGATGTGAGCCCCTGATGTTAGTCAGGATGTGAGCCCCTGATGTTAGTCACGATGTGAGCCCGGGATGTTAGTCACGATGTGAGCCCCTGATGTTAGTCACGATGTGAGCCCCTGATGTTAGTCACGATGTGAGCCCCGATTTTAGTCACGATGTGAGCCCCTGATGTTAGTCACGATGTGAGCCCCTGATGTTAGTCACGAAGTGAGCCCTTGATGTTAGTCACGATGTGAGCCCCGGATGTTAGTCACGATGTGAGCACCTGATGTTAGTCACGATGTGATCCCCTGATGTTAGTCACGATGTGATCCCCTGATGTTAGTCACGATGTGAGCCCCTGATGTTAGTCACGATGTGAGCCCCGGATGTTAGTCACGATGTGAGCCCCGGATGTTAATCACGATGTGATCCCCTAATGTTAGTCACTATGTGAGCCCAGGATGATACTCACAATGTGACCCCAGGATGTTAGTCACAATGTGAGCCCCTGATGTTAGTCACGATGTGAGCCCCGGATGTTAGTCACGATGTGAGCCCCTGATGTTAGTCACCATGTGAGCCCCTGATGTTAGTCACGATGTGAGCCCAGGATGTTAGTCACGATGTGAGCCCCGGATGTTAGTCACAATGTGAGCCCCGGATGTAAGTCACGATGTGAGCCCAGGATGTTAGTCACGATGTGAGCCCCTGATGTTAGTTACGATGTGAGCCCAGTATGTTAGTCACGATGTGAGCCCCGGATGTTAGTCACGATGTGAGCCCCTGATGTTAGTCACGATGTGAGCGCCGGATGTTAGTCACTATAAGAGCCCAGGATGTTAGTCACAATGTGAGCCCCTGATGTTAGTCACAATGTGAGCCCAGGATGTTAGTCACAATGTGAGCCCCTGATGTTAGTCACGATGTGAGCCCCGGATGTTAGTCACTATAAGAGCCCAGGATGTTAGTCACTTTGTGAGCCCCGGATGTCAGTCACAATGTGAGCCCCTGATGTTAGTCACGATGTGAGCCCCGGATGTTAGTCACTATGTGAGCCCCTGATGTTAGTCACTATGTGAGCCCCTGATGTTAGTCACGATGTGAGCCCCTGATGTTAGTCACTATGTGAGCCCAGGATGTTAGTCACTATGTGAGCCTCGGATGTTAGTCACAATGTGAGCCCCTGATGTTTGTCACAATGTGAGCCCAGGATGTTAGTCACGATGTGAGCCCCTGATGTTAGTCACGATGTGAGCCCCGGATGTAAGTCGCGAAGTGAGCCCCGGATGTTAGTCACGATGTGAGCCCCTGATGTTAGTCACGATGTGAGCGCCGGATGTTAGTCACTATAAGAGCCCAGGATGTTAGTCACTATGTGAGCCCCGGATGTTAGTCACAATGTGAGCCCCTGATGTTAGTCACAATGTGAGGCCAGGATGTTAGTCACAATGTGAGCCCCTGATGTTAGTCACGATGTGAGCCCCGGATGTTAGTCTCTATAAGAGCCCAGGATGTTAGTCACTTTGTGAGCCCCGGATGTCAGTCACAATGTGAGCCCCTGATGTTAGTCACAATGTGAGCCCAGGATGTTAGTCACAATGTGAGCCCCTGATGTTAGTCACGATGTGAGCCCCGGATGTTAGTCACGATGTGAGACCCGGATGTTAGTCACGATGTGAGCCCCGGATGTTAGTCACAATGTGAGATCCTGGTGTTAGTCACGATGTGAGCCCCGGATGTTAGTCACAATGTGAGCCCCTGATGTTAGTCACGATGTGAGCCCCGGATGTTAGTCACGATGTGAGCCCCGGATGTTAGTCACGATGTGAGCCCCGGATGTTAGTCACAATGTGAGCCCAGGATGTTAGTCACAATGTGAGCCCCTGATGTTAGTCACGATGTGAGCCCCTGATGTTAGTCTTGATGTGAGCCCAGGATGTTAGTCACGATGTGAGCCCCTGATGTTAGTCACAATGTGAGCCCCTGGTGTTAGTCACAATGTGAGCCCAGGATGTTAGTCACAATGTGAGCCCTGGATGTTAGTCACGATGTGAGCCCCTGATGTTAGTCACGATGTGAGCCCCGGATGTTAGTCAATGTACTCATTTAGAACTCTCCAACCCACCAACTTACAAAGTGAGTATAGCACCGGTGCTAGTACACAAACTCTCCAACCCACCCGCTTACAAAGTGAGTATAGCACCGGTGCTAGTACACAAACTCTCCAACCCACCCGCTTACAAAGTGAGTATAGCACCAGTGCTAGTACACAAACTCTCCAACCCACCCACTTACAAAGTGAGTATAGCACCGGTGCTAGTACACAAACTCTCCAACCCACCCACTTACTAAGTGAGTATAGCACCGGTGCTAGTACACAAACTCTCCAACCCACCCACTTACAAAGTGAGTATAGCACCGGTGCTAGTACACCAACTCTCCAACCCACCCGCTTACAAAGTGAGTATAGCACCGTTGCTAGTACACCAACTCTCCAACCCACCCGCTTACAAAGTGAGTGTAGCAGCGGTGTTAGTACACAAACGCGTCTGCCATCCTTCATGTCAATTTCTGGACTATTCATACGACTTACTGTGTCTGCTTCTTCTTCTTCTTCTTCGTTCTTAAAATGGTTTGATAGGGGATTTAGACAGCAAGTACTATATTTGTGATGAACTGCGCTGTGGCTGTCAGTTGGTCCAGTTAACCATAGAGTTTGTCATCGAGGGTAGCTTCCTGGGGCCATATGTCTGTCCGGGTATGGTGGTACAGAGGGCAGTTTTAAAGAAACATGTTCTGCATTTTCCGCAGCTGTTCCCGCAGGGGCACATTTCGCTTTCTCCAATTCGAAGTTTGCGGAACATGTGTTGCCTAAATTGTGTGAACATGTGTGAACCGTCCCTTAGCCTGAAAAATGATGTTTTGTGATTGGCGGGGGTAGTTTGAAGTATGCATCACTTTTTGGGTGGTTTTCTTTGAGCTCGGGCTGTCTTTCAGATACGCTTCTTTTGAGAATTGCCTTGATTTCTTCGTGGTGTAGGGATGGGTCTGCCTGGTTTTGACTGCCTTCAGTTTTTGCCAAGGAGTCAGTGGTGTCATTTCCTTCAAGTTCCACATGTCCAGGGATCCATTGTAGAATAAGTTATTTTGTTATTTTGCTCAGTTTTCAATAGTTCTGTACTGAGTGTCTGATTGATCAAGGTGTTTGGGTTTTTGAAAGACTGGAGCACTGTCTTAGCATCAGTGAGGATGACAATCTGGCAGTTTTTAGAGTGGGGGGTCACTTGTTAGAATTTTTGCGGCAAGCTCTAGTGCTTTCCTTTCTGCTCTAGTGCTATGTGAGAGACTTCCTGTGGCAGTTGCTTTTTCAAGGTGTTCTCCGTTAGGCCACTCTATAATAATGTCGGTTCCTCCATTTTTTGTGGCTTTTTCTGAAGAGCCATCGGTGTACACTCCTATCCAGGAATTTTCAGGCATACGACTTCCTGTGTCTGCTCATACTACTTCATGTGTATGTTCATACGACTTCCTGTGTCTGTTCATACGACGTCGTGTGTATGTTCATACGACTTCATGTGTATGTTGATACGATTTAATGTGTCTGTTCATACGACGTCGTGTGTATGTTCATACGACTTCATGTGTATGTTCATACGACTTCATGTGTCTGTTCATAAGACGTCGTGTTTATGTTCATACGACTTCCTATGTATGTTCATACGACGTCGTGTGTATGTTCATACGACTTCCTATGTATGTTCATACGACGTCGATTGTATGTTCATAGGACTTCATGTGTATGTTAATACGACTTCATGTGTATGTTATACGACTTCATGTGTATGTTCATACGACTTCCTGAATCTAGTGTTGTATAACATCATCAAAAATATTCTCTCCTCTAATTGATTGAAGGTAGCTCTTTTTTTCAACTTTAAAAACACATTTTTAATGAACGTTAAGAAAGCTATGACGTAATCTTTCTGTTTATTTCAGATCTTAACTTCCAATGAAATACAACTGAAAACAAATTGAGATATAAATCCGCGAAACCACCTCCTTAAAGATGACATTTTTGAAATATGTTTTCAAAATTTAGCTATTAATACAAACACATGAACAGCTAAATTTCATTAAATGTGAACATGGTCTGTAGACGTTCTGCTGTTATTATAGCTAATCAGTGCTACACGTTCTTTATAGTTTCTTATCAAAGTTGAATAGGTTATTGCAAACGCATACATCAAAACAAACGTTACGTACATAACAAAATTAAATATCAACTACAACATATTCCAAGGAACCATCAACACCAAAATCTAAAAAAGTTGGATTAAAATGTCTCTGTTTATTCAAATCTAGTTGTATCTAGGCACATTTGGGCAAGAGAAGTTTTGCCACGCACATCTTCGGCTTCCGATGGGCTCACAAATACCTGTGGACGAGTGAAAGGTGATCGATATAAGAACATAATCATAAATGCATGTAGACCAGTGAATAGTGATCGATGTCATAAAAACATAACCCACCGTATCATCAAACGAATCTATATCTCCCATCGTTACATTGTTAGTGACAAGAAGACTGAGGTGACATTTGCTCAATCAGATACTCACAAAGAGCTCTATAGTCAGCTTCTACGATAGGCCCTTACAAAGAGCTCTATAGTCAGCTTCTACGATAGACCCTCACAAAGAACTCTATTGTCAGCTTCTACGATAGACCCTCGCAAAGAACTCTATTGTCAGCTTCTGCGATAGACCCTTACAAAGAACTCTATTGTCATCTTCTTCGATAGAACCTTACAAAAAATTCTATTTTCAACTTCTACGATAGACCATCGCTAAGATATCTATTGTCAGCGTCTACGATAGACCATCGCTAAGAACTCTATTGTCAGCTTCTACGATAGACCATCGCTAAGAACTCTATTGTCAGCTTCTACGATAGACCCTCGCAAAGAACTTTATGCTCAGCCTCTACGATAGACCATCGCTGAGAACTCTATTGTCAGCTTCTACGATAGACCATCGCTAAGAACTCTATTGTCAGCGTCTACGATAGACCCATCGCTAAGAACTCTATTGTCAGCTTCTACGATAGACCATCGCTAAGAACTCTATTGTCAGCTTCTACGATAGACCCTCGCAAAGAACTTTATGCTCAGCTTCTACGATAGACCATCGCTAAGAACTCTATTGTCAGCTTCTACGATAGACCATCGCTAAGAACTCTATTGTCAGCTTCTACGATAGATCATCGCTAAGAACTCTATTGTCAGCTTCTACGTTAGACCCTCGCTAAGAACTCTATTGTCAGATTCAACGATAGACCCATCGCTAAGAATTCTATTGTCAGCTTCTACGATAGACCCTCGCTAAGAACTCTATTGTCAGCTTCTACGATAGACCATCGCTAAGAACTCTATTGTCAGCTTCTACGATAGACCCTCGCAAAGAACTTTATGCTCAGCCACTACGATAGACCATCGCTAAGAACTCTATTGTCAGCTTCAACGATAGACCATCGCTAAGAATGTTATTGTCAGCTTCTACGATAGACCCTCGCAAAAAACTTTATTGTCAGCTTCTACGATAGACCATCGCTAAGAACTCTATTGTCAGCTTCTACGATAGACAATCGCTAAGAACTCTATTGTCAGCTTCTACTAAAGACCCTCGCTAAGAACTCTATTGTCAGCTTCAACGATAGACCATCGCTAAGAATTCTATTGTCAGGCTCTACGATAGACCCTCGCAAAGAACTCTATTGTCAGCTTCTGCGATAGACCCTTACAAAGAACTTTATGGTCAGCCTCTACGATAGACCATCGCTAAGAACTCTATTGTCAGCTTCTACGATAGACCCTCGCTAAGAACTCTATTGTCAGCTTCTACATTAGACCCTCGCTAAGAACTCTATTATCAGCTTCTACGATAGACCATCGCTAAGAATTCTATTGTCAGCTTCTACGATAGACCTTCGCAAAGAAATCTATTGTCAGCTTCTGCGATAGACCCTTACAAAGAACTCTATTTTCAACTTCTACGATAGACCATCGCTAAGATCTCTATTGTCAGCTTCTACGATAGACCATCGCTAAGAACTCTATTGTCAGCTTCTACGATAGACCATCGCTAAGAACTCTATTGTCAGTTTCTACGATAGACCATCGCTAAGAACTCTATTGTCAGCTTCTACGATAGACCCTCGCTAAGAACTCTATTGTCATCTTCTACGATAGGCCATGGCTAAGAACTCTATTGTCAGCTTCTACGATAGACCCTCGCTAAGAACTCTATTGTCAGCTTCTACGATAGACCCTCGCTAAGAACTCTATTGTCAGCTTCTACGATAGACCCTCGCTACTTTTCAACGGTAACTATTCGCTCTAGCCCCAGCCCAACGCTTCCACGGTCCATTAAACCCTGGTTGTGTTCCCACAATGAACTCTCTCTGAGCATCAAGTGAAAACCTTTACGTGGACAAGGCATGGCGACATGTCTACTTTACGTCGCATAGGGGATTGGGGACATGTCTTTGTTTGAATCAACTAATGGAAATAATTTTTCTTACTTAAAATTCGTATATTGGGCTTAGTGAAATTACCTCGCATAACACGAAGCAATGACAGTTAGCTGTTAGGACATTTAATTTATGAGTGCGTTTACCTGGATGACCTCTTGGACGAGCTAAAATGGAATTCTGGTCTGTGTAGAGACAGGACGGGTCACCGAGTTCTTCGCCATTTGTCTTGCCATCGTGGTCAGAGTCTTTGTTACAAAGGTCAGGAGTCCAATTATAGCCAACAGCAGCGAAATCCTGTAGACGGGACATGGGACGGCGGTGGGGAGGGTATTTGAAGTCAACAATCATCTATGTTAAGTAACAGTTAAGAAATGTACACTCGCAACCGATAATGAGATGAATCGAAACCCCCTTACCCCATTTTTATATCGTCTGCACTGACCCATAGGTGTTACATTTCTAAATATGGAATTAATCAAAATCTGGTTTTCAATAACGGCTTTTTATTGAGGGCTTTTTAAATTAAAAAAATATAAACGATTTTTTTAATCATTCATTTTAGATTCCAGTATTTCTGAAAATATCATTTGAGCACTATGTAATGAATACGTTTTTTTAAAGCAATTTCCCTTGGGACATATTTTTTTAAATGAAAAAATAACAGTATTTTGTCAATTTCTCGCCAACCATAACATCTATCGGGTTGAAACAAAAGCCAAAGGATAGCTAATAATATTTAGAGCAATGTCGGAGAAGAAATTTTTGAAAAATCTCTTTTGGTTCGACTCCCGTAATTTTAGCAGCAATTAGTAGATAGCAATTGTTTTGTTTAGTTTCAGAATTATTGATTTTAAATTACTTTTAATGTAATCTAGAATGCTGGTTAATGGGGTTTTCCCGCTTTGTGAGTGCTGATGTTAGACTGTTGCGCGGTGCACATTATATTGACACATTCTTGGTGTGACTCTAGAATGATTTCCCTTGAATAAAAGAATCGGAAATTCTTTGTTGGAAATTGCTTTTAAAATACTCATCGGAGTTTTTATTACTTGTTTTTAAGTCTAATGTGAAATCTCTCCATCAACTGCTCCGTAAAGTAACGTCACATCCTGTTGGTCTTACACATACAGAAATCATTCTTACAAATAAAAACACAGAGATTGGCCCCCTAGGGGAGGAGCTTGCAGCTGTCACATCAATGACTTATGACAGAATTGACAGATGTCTTGTTAACGAGACCTGTCCACAGTAAAGGTCAGAGGTTCAGTGACACGGATCAGTCTAACCTACCACTTCCTGATTGAGATGGATTGGGAAAATGAAACTTGATTTATATTTAATCTTTGCAGCTTTTCTCACTTTGGAGTCTCAAACTATTGCTCATTTCGCAAAATAAATATTTAATTTGATCACACTTTTAAAAGAATGTGTTTATTTCCAGGCTTAATAAATCCAAAAGAGGAAAAAGGGAAGAATTTCATTTATATCAACAACAAAATATTTGTCTAAAACGTTTTGTGGATGAAAATAAATGAAAAAAAAACCAAGTTTTTTTTTACTATAAATAAATCCCTTATATATGAGACATAACTAAAAGTATTGATTATGTTCAGTATAATATGCAACGCGTGACAGATTACCATAAACATTTAAAGATCGGGAACAAACATATATTATAAAAAGTATGTTCAATATAATACGCACCGCACCGTGTTACAGGAAAATATTAAAAAGTTTGTTCAATATAATACTCACCACGCGATATACTTGCACTAAAATGTACATGTTACATAGAGATACATAGAGATAAACTAAAAATTCAATAATTTAATTACGGTACATTCGATTGATTTGAAATTTTGACACAATGCATTTTTAGGTGACACGAGTCTATGTGCACAATTTCAGCTCGATAGGATCACAGTAAATGGGTCATTTTTTTTACTTTTGTTTTTTTCCGTGGGTTTAACCATGCCAAGACGGTGACGTTAATATAAGGGATTTAACAAGACTTTATCTGAACTTGTCCATGCCGGTTGTCTGAACTTGTCCATGCCGGTTATTTGAACTTGTCCATGCCGGTTATTTGAACTTGTCCATGCCGGTTATCTGAACTTGTCCATGCCGGTTATCTGAACTTGTCCATGCCGGTTATCTGAACTTGTCCATGCCAGTTATCTGAACTTGTCCATGCCGGTTATTTGAGCTGAGAGCCACGCCTACTTGTTATGATGTGTTATTCTTACTAACTAGCCCAAAAAAGGCTATGATTAGCACTTTGATTACTGAACACTTCGATACAATATGTACAAACGCACTTTTTAGCACCAATCTCATTGACTGGATAAAACGTTCAACCTTTGCAGTTATCATTCCCTTAAAGCTTTGTTTTGTTGAAAGTCTCCACTGTCATCGGAACATAAGCCCCAACTAACTATAAAAACGTGGCCCCCTAAACAGTTATGTAAACATTGCCATCCTAAAACATATCCTTTCACTGGCATTCGATTTAACAATAAAACTCATTTTTGAAACATAAACACCAATTCCTATGTCTATGTTCTGAGTTTTTTTTATCAATTTTAATACAATTGGAAGTACAAATTGGCAGTTTCAATTTACGTATTTATTTAACGTATTTATTTAGCCTCAGATTCAGAAAAGAAGCCTTTTTAAATCTTGAATTTTTTTAATTAGATTTTTTTTCCTTCATAAAATCATTAGCTTTATTCAAGAAATGACAAATAATTTAAGACTTTAAGTTATGGATGGCGAATGCAACTGTTAAGCGCTGTACGATATGATTTCCTTACTACCAGCAACTTACCTCCCCGAACGGATTCAGTTGTCCGGTTCCACCCACAAGGTAATGTCCGACCCCTGGCCACACACCCCGACCACAAGGGTTATTGACTCTGCTGCCGTTGGGGATCTTCGACTTGAAATCGGGGTAGCCAAGAGCGGCTGCTATACACAACGCTGTACACAGGAGAGAGAACATTTTTAGCTTGTCACAGTGCGGAGTGCAGGTTATAAACTGAGGGGATACCTCACCTGGGATTTGGGGGATAGAGATGTGCGTGGTTATATGTACTTTCATCTCTGTTTGTCTGCCTCGGGGAATGTTAAACGTCACGGTCATGGCTGCCACTTGTTTGTTGGTCAAGTTCATTCATCGTTGATGACATCACACAGACACCTTCACAAGTTACAACTTACAACAATGTTGTAAGAGCAGTTGCATTTATCAATAGCCATCGTGTCTGCTGCACTGAGGTTACCGTATCAAATAAAAAGATGTCCGAAACGGTAACTCAGTTTGTTGTGATGTTGTATGGACGTGTAACTGATCAGTCAGGTGACGTCATCTAGCCTGCAGCTAGCCATTCATATCTCGGCGACTTACTGCCTGGAAAGGTCGATGTCTGGTGACGTCATAGCCCTCCCCACTTCCCAGGGGATGGTGCTCTTCAATTATTTATGTTTTATTATTAATCGTCAAGAGAAAAGTTTTCATAGTGGACTCATGGTATAAAAAGGACTACAGGCTATTTCTCCATGTAGCCTTTCTTTAATTCGTCAGAACTTGGTTAATGTATTTATGGCTATTTCTGATTTGATTTAATTGAAGTGATGAGACTTTTGACCAAAGTTTTTCATGACTCTTCAAAGTTTATTAAGATCCTGGTTCTTGAACATTTTTAGATTTCTGTAGACGTAATCAACTTTACTTTACAGACTTCTTCACTAACATACACTCACACACAAACTAAGTCACAAACAATCTCACACACACACTCTCGCGAGAACACCCAGGCACAAACAATATCTCTGACAGTTCAAGTACTCACTGACAGTTCAAGTACTCACTGACAGTTCAAGTACTCACTGACAGGTGAAGTACTCACTGACAGTTCAAGTACTCACTGACAGTTCAAGTACTCACTGACAGTTCAATTACTCATTGACAGTTTAGGTACTCACTGTCAGTGCATGTACACATTGGTAGTTCAAGTACTCACTGACAGTTCAAGTATTCACTGACAGTTCAAGTTTTCACTGACAGTTCAAGTACTCACTGACAGTTCAATTACTCATTGACAGTTTAGGTACTCACTGTCAGTTCATGTACACATTGGTAGTTCAAGTACTCACTGACAGTTCAAGTATTCACTGACAGTTCAAGTACTCACTGACAGTTCAACTACTCATTGACAGTTTAGGTACTCACTGTCAGTTCATGTACACATTGGTAGTTCAAGTACTCACTGACAGTTCAAGTATTCACTGACAGTTCAAGTGCTCACTGACAGTTCAAGTACTCAATGACAGTTCAATTACTCATTGACAGTTTAGGTACTCACTGTCAGTTCATGTACACATTGGTAGTTCAAGTACTCACTGACAGTTCAAGTATTCACTGACAGTTCAAGTACTCACTGACAGTTCAACTACTCATTGACAGTTTAGGTACTCACTGTCAGTTCATGTACACATTGGTAGTTCAAGTACTCACTGACAGTTCAAGTATTCACTGACAGTTCAAGTGCTCACTGACAGTTCAAGTACTCAATGACAGTTCAAGCACTCACTGACAGTTCAAGTACTCAATGACAGTTCAAGCACTCATTGATAGTTCAACTACTCATTGACAGTTTAGTTACTCACTGTCAGTTCATGTACACATTGGTTGTTCAAATACTCACTGACAGTTCAAGTACTCACTGTCAGTTCATGTACACATTGTTTGTTCAAATACTCACTGACAGTTCAAGTACTCACTGACAGTTCATACTCTCAATGATAAATTTAAATTTAACCCCAGCCCTTTTCGCACCTTGACGTTCTATCTCAATTGATACAAGACAGGTAAATGATTTGGTTACTGCACGTTTATGGACCAAAAGATACAGCTAGCATCTAAAAATATCGAAGTTAAATAATTTTGTATTATCCTTCCTGTGGGGCTTATTTTCAAATCTTGAGAAGCACTGAATTAAGGACAGTGTTAGCTTTTCTTAAATAAAATCTAAATTGAGTAGAAGAAACAGCATCGACTTTTTTTCATGACACAGTGACAGCTACATAAAATATACAAGAAAAAAGATCTACATGAATTCAGGTTATTGAAATGTATTAAGAAAGCCTTGCATGAAAAGTTAGAAGGAACCTTTGTCAGTATTGTATCTTTGGGTAATTTCTATTTTCATATAGGGCGGGCCATAGAGTGCATTGAGAGGCTGTGTGGGGTGAGAGAGTGTCTGGATAAAGTGGAATCTTTGCAAGTCAATGATTCTATTTGACATTTCTTGACTGGATAAAGTTGAATCTTTGCGAATCAATGATTCTCTTTGACATTCCTTGACTGGTTAAAGTATCTTGCTACTTTTCTGGGTTGCTCAGGTGGGGGCAGGTGAGGCAAAAATTTTGAACAAACACTGACCCAAGGGAACAATTGGACAAACCAAATATGACGTATGGGCACTAACTTGGGAGCTTGTATCTGAAGCTCTATATTCATTAGTTAATTATTGAGCAACCAAGCTTTTATCTGAAACTCTATATTCATTAGTTAATTATTGTACTACCAAGCTTGTATCTGAAACTCTATATTCATTAGTTAATTATTGAACTACCAAGCTTGTATCTGAAACTCTATATTCATTAGTTAATTATTGAGCAACCAAGCTTGTATCTGAAACTCTATATTCATTAGTTAATTATTGAACTATCGAGCTTGTATCTGAAATTCTAAATTCATTAGTTAATTATTGAACTACCGAGGTTGTATCTGAAACTCTATATTCATTAGTTAATTATTGAGCAACCAAGCTTGTATCTGAAACTCTATATTCATTAGTTAAATATTGAGCAACCGAGCTTTTATCTGAAATTCTAAATTCATTAGTTAATTATTGAACTACCAAGCTTGTATATGAAATTCTATATTCATTAGTTAATTATTGAACAACCAAGCTTGTATCTGAAACTCTATATTCATTAGTTAATTATTGAACTACCAAGCTTGTATATGAAATTCTATATTCATTAGTTAATTATTGAACAACCAAGCTTGTATCTGAAACTCTATATTCATTAGTTAATTATTGAGCCAGCGAGCTTTTATCTGAAACTCTATATTCATTAGTTAATTATTGAACTACCGAGCTTGTATATGAAATTCTATATTCATTAGTTAATTATTGAACTACCGAGGTTGTATCTGAAACTCTATATTCATTAGTTAATTATTGAACTACCGAGCTTGTATATGAAATTCTATATTCATTAGTTAATTATTGAACTACCGAGCTTGTATATGAAATTCTATATTCATTAGTTAATTATTGAACTACCAAGCTTGTATCTGAAACTCTATATTCATTAGTTAATTATTGAACTACCGAGCTTGTATATGAAATTCTATATTCATTAGTTAATTATTGAACTACCGAGGTTGTATCTGAAACTCTATATTAATTAGTTAATTATTGAGCAACCGAGCTTTTATCTGAAACTCTATATTCATTAGTTAATTATTGAGCAACCAAGCTTGTATCTGAAACTCTATATTCATTAGTTAATTATTGAACTACCAAGCTTGTATCTGAAACTCTTTATTCATTAGTTAATTATTGAACTATCGAGCTTGTATATGAAACTCTATATTCATTAGTTAATTATTGAGCCAGCGAGCTTTTATCTGAAACTCTATATTCATTAGTTAATTATTGAGCAACCAAGCTTGTATCTGAAACTCTATATTCATTAGTTAATTATTGAACTACCAAGCTTGTATCTGAATCTCTTTATTCATTAGTTAATTATTGAACTATCGAGCTTGTATATGAAACTCTATATTCATTAGTTAATTATTGAACTATCGAGCTTGTATCTGAAGCTCTATATTCATTAGTTAATTATTGAGCAACCAAGCTTTTATCTGAAACTCTATATTCTTTAGTTAATTATTGAGCAACCGAGCTTTTATCTGAAACTCTATATTCATTAGTTAATTATTGAGCAACCGAGCTTTTATCTGAAACTCTATATTCTTTGGAGCTTTTAGCCCCTTTTTCAACGAAGCATGTACTTTTAAAAGTATATTCAAGAATTTTTGTTTTACTGTTTCATAAAAATAAAGGATTTATAACATACTAACGACTATTGCCTGATGTATATATGTATTATATAAGTGGTTGTTGAAGTTAAAGTATTGATGCGCACACGAGATCTCGACTTTTACCGCAGCCAGGCCACAAATATCGATACCTACTTCATCCCTTGAGTCTGAGTGTTAATTCGAAAAGCAAAAATCCCAAATAGGAAATATGTCATTACAATGTCAACAGGGAAGTAAAGACAACATGGCGACAGCTTTACAAAACGGTAGTCGCTAAAGATCTAAAGATGCTCTTGAGAATTAATAATTTATCTTTATATAGCTCAAGTCTTTATGAGGAAGAATACAAAAGCTCAATGTGCTTGTTTTGAAAAAAGTGTTTTCAAAGAAAACATTTTTCTTATATCCTGCTTCACGTCCGCTCAATGCATATAATAGATTAAATCTTCTGACCTCTGACCTTTATCCTGGCGTTCATAACTGTTCTATTGCTGATACAAAGGGAAGCCACTGGTGTTAAATATTATTATTTGCTTTTGTGTACGCGTGTTATCCTTCTTCTTATCTAGACGTAAATGGGAGGTTGGGGGGTTGGGTGCTAACATGGGGGTTATTTTATTAATTTCTTGTATTTTTAGTTATAGATTTATTATTAATTTGAAAAAAATACATTTGAGATATTTGACGACTGTTATTTTTCTGTCAAAAAAAACATGGGAGTTGCTGTAACAATTGGTAGGAATTACATCAAGAAATTTCAATAAACAATTATTATTTTGGGTTAGTTAAAATTGTCACAAATTTAAAAAAATTAAATTTGTAAAACGATAACTTCAAAAATGTTATTTCAAATCCATTTTATTTATATGCTATCAACATTGAACATTTATACAACTTTTAGTGGAAACTTTATTTATAGTAACAAAAATATCAACTTCCATCAAACATATACAGATTTGTCGCCAAAATGTTTAACTATGAAGCATAAATATTTCTCGAAGTTAATTTGATTTTTTAAATGTTAACTTGTCAATTTTTTTATGAGCTTGGATTTCACGAAACTAATCTCCACTTCAAAGTGTATTGAGGACAAGTTACAACACAGCTAACTAGAACATGTTACAACACAGCTAACTAGAACATGTTACAACACAGCTAACTAGAACATGTTACAACACAGCTAACTAGAACATGTTACAACACAGCTAACTAGAACATGTTACAACACAGCTAACTAGAACATGTTACAACACAGCTAACTAGAACATGTTACAACACAGCTAACTAGAACATGTTACAACACAGCTAACTAGAACATGTTACAACACAGCTAACTAGAACATGTTACAATACAGCTAACTAGAACATGTTACAACACAGCTAACTAGAACATGTTACAACACAGCTAACTAGAATATGTTAGAACACAGCTAACTAGAACATGTTACAACACAGCTAACTAGAACATGTTATAACACAGCCAACTAGAACATGTTACAACACAGCTAACTAGAACATGTTACAACGCAGCTAATTAGAATATGTTCATACATTTTTTTCTATCTCCAATTTTATTTGGGTCAGTTTTCATTGTAATCTTCTTATCGTTAGTTAGCTTCACCATGTCTGCTGCCAAGACCAAATAATCCAGTGAAGATTAATTTAATGTAATATTAGTTACTTGGAAAGCGTGATCAAACTTTTTATACCTTTTAATTTTAAATTTATGCATAAAAAGTGGGGAGTGTCTATTGGTAGTCGAGTACCAATAGCAGGCCCCCGCAGCTGAGGCTATTTGTAGTCAGTTATTTATAGCATCCAATGGGATTACAGGAACAATAATTATCTACTAATATAGCCTTTTAAAATTCACCAAATGTACCGAACTTCATTGGTCTCATGATAGAGAGTTGGACTCAGGGGTGGACTGGGCCGCCGGGACACTGTAAAATTCCCGGTGGGCCGCCAGGACCGATGATATTATAATAATTAATCTTGCAAAAAATGTCCTGTTTGCTGCTTTTCTGTACTATATAATTACAGTTTCTATGGGCAAACATACAAGCATCTCTTTAGTGCATATAAACTCTTATTGACTCTGTCGTCTACCCAAGTAGCTTGTGAGAGATCTTTCTCTAAACTTAAATCAGGGCCGGCCTTAGGGCAAGGCGAACGAGGCAAACGCCTTGGGCCCAGCGCTTTTCATGGCCCCGCGATTTGACTAAACATTTTTACTACTTCTTACAATTTTACTTCTATTACGCAACATCTTTTTATATCAACGTATTAAGAAAACTTTATATATTTATTTTTGCAGGATAAAATAATTAGAAAAATACCGTACTAATATAATAAAATATTATACTCATCCTAAATCCTAATGCAACAAGTATTTTTTCTAGCGTATTTTAGTAAGCATTTATATATTCAGAACATGTAAAAAAAAAGATAACGCCACTTTTAGGCTTTAACTTGCTATTGTAAATGAAATAAAAGTGTGTTACACTGTCTGATCAGGATAAATCAAAGGGACATATAACATCTAATTTGGGATGGTTTTAGATGAAAAACAGGCCAACAAACCAATGACAATTGACGAGCAAGCCAAAAAATAATAAACAGTGAAAAGGTTCGTTGGCAAAGTGTACTTTAACGTCTAATGGCCATTGTCCAATTTCTCGCTCAACTATTTCGTAGTTGATAAATACATCAGGCACACAATGGAAACTTTCTGGGTCTCGTCGAATTGCTGGCAAAATGTGTTACGGTTTACCAGGATAATATATAAAGAATAAAAATTGATGAAATTTATTATCACTACTTTAAGAAAGCGCATTCAGAACGAACTCATTTCGTTGATGGGAAATAATGTAAGGAAAATTATTGTAGGAAGAGTAAAATACGTTTCAGTAAAACTTGATTGCACACGTGCCAATGTCACCAAGAACAAATGTCACTGACAATGCGCTGTGTAAGCCAAGGATGGTGGATATTCTGAAGTAACTCACGAGCACTTCATACGTTTTCTAGAAGTGTAAGAAAGTACTGGGCAACAACTGTTTGATGTCTTACTATGGGCAACAACTGTTTGATGTCTTACTATGGGCAACAACTGCTTGATGTCTTACTATGGGCAACAACTGTTTGATGTCTTACTATAAAAGTGTAAGAAAGTACCGGGCAACAACTGTTTGATGTCTTACTATGGGCAACAACTGTTTGATGTCTTACTATGGGCAACAACTGTTTGATGTCTTACTATAAAAGTGTAAGAAAGTACCGGGCAACAACTGTTTGATGTCTTACTATGGGCAACAACTCCTTGATGTCTTACTATGGGCAACAACTGTTTGATGTCTTACTATAAAAGTGTAAGAAAGTACCGGGCAACAACTGTTTGATGTCTTACTATGGGCAACAACTTCTTGATGTCTTACTATGGGCAACAACTGCTTGATGTCTTACTATGGGCAACAACTGCTTGATGTCTTGATGTCTGACTATTGGAAGTGAGAAAATTGGGCTTCGGTGTTTTTGATATCCGCGGTCAAGGATACGACAACGGTGCGAGGTCAAGGATACGACAACGGTGCGAGGTCAAGGATACGACAACGGTGCGAGGTCAAGGATACGACAACGGTACGAGGTCAACGATACGACAACGGTGCGAACATGATAGGCATAAATGAGGCGTACAAGGTCATCTTTTACAATTAAAACCCAGGGAATCTTTTATCCTCTGTACTCTTCACATCTACAACTTGCTGATATGTTATATGGAGAAAACTTGTCCTGATGCAGTGACGTTTAATGGTATAATAGAAAAGAATCTATACTTCATTTCTGCTTCAACAAAGCGATGTGCTTTATTTTCCAAGTATGTTTGAAATTTTTTTTTAAACCACTTTGTGAAACAAAATTGGAAAGCCACGTAGAAAAAGTGAGGGTAGTGCGATATCAAGCAGGAAAAATCAATGATGTATGTTTCAAAGTACCAAAGCAAAGTAGTGATTCAAAAGCTTGAAGTGAAGCAGAGTCTTTGCGCAAACAACTTAAGAACTTCAATTTCATTGTTTCAAATGCTTTTTGGTACGACATATTGTTCCAATTTAATTACATCAGCAAAGAATTACAAAATATTTCTGTTGGTCTAGCAACTGAAGTTTAGAGCATGGAACATACTTGCAAATTGATGAAAATCTGACTGAAATTGCGGTTTTGAAACAACAATAGCATTTGCAAAAGAAATTGCCATAGACAGAAGTTGAACCCATTGAACCCAGTTGAAAAAGAAGTAAAACAATTTACACATGTCGGAGAAGATGGAGGATTTGTAGATGAACAAGAAACAAATTAGCACCGATGTTTTAACCATGTTGTTGATATGCAAACATGTCAATGTAAATGTCATTAGAAAAATTACTAAGGCATCGTGACTCGTTTTGGATTTCTTTATAAATTTCATCAATTACAAAACAATGATCTACTGAATTGCTGCATGAATCTTGAGAAAAGCTCACTGCCTGCGAAAGTAAGGATCTTGATGGTGTCATGCTTGCTGAAGAGTAGCAATCATTGAGTTCTATCATCCCTGCAGTTACCTACAACGATCCTGTTAATATTTTGCAGTTTCTTTCAGTAAAAAAAGCGCTACAGTGACTAACAAACACATTGTAATTCAAACACTTCCAACTATTCCTGTCACTTTGGCTTCCAAAAAAAGAAGCTTTTTGAAACTAAAACTTATTAAAACCTTTATGGGGTAAACAATGATTCAAGATCGACTCAGTAACTTAGCAGACTTAGCTGTTTGGACAATTGAGAGGGATGTTGCTAAGGATTTTGACGATATTGAACTTGCCGATATTTCAGATCTTGCAGCCGCGAAAGCTAACAAGATTTGCTTGTAAAATCAATGAGGAGGTAGAAGATACAACCAAACCAACGCTATTGTACATAGTTTATATTGTTAATTGTATAACATATATATAAACTGTCTATTAAGCATATCAAAACAAAACATTTTAATTATTCAAATATGTTTTGAGTTTTGGAATCTTCAATTAAAAATAGAACTGTAATAATTGATTTCATATCATTTAATATATGTAGAAATGCAAATGTTTGCATGGGTCTCGCTCATCTTCTTCTGGCTTGGGCTCGGGGCTCCGCATATATTATGATGCCTTGGGCCCCGCATACTCTTGGGCCGGCCATGACTGAGATACATTAAAATTGCTTGCGAAGTTCATTATCTTCTACACGCCATAAAGCTTTTATGCTTATGTCAACAGAAACCGATGTTTTAAGTGAGCTTAATAATGACACAATTATAGATTATGTAGCCGAAATGGCACCCAGCTTAAAGAAGTTGCTTATACTATAAACGCCATCACAGTGAGTCCGAATTATACATTTATAATTTGCATTGACGCATTCTTGATATTTTATTTATAAATATAAATTATAAATGCGATTTTTCGGGAGGGGTGTTTGTTATTGTATATTGTAATTTTTTAAGAGACCCATGACTTTGCAGGCCTTGTCCATCAGGGTTGCATGGAAAAAATGCACTCAAGGAAAACAAAAATTATGAAGATAGGGCCGCTTTGTTTTCCCCGGGCCGCTTGAACTCCCCAGTCCACCCTTGGTTGGACTGGTGACCTGAATGCTGAAGAACAATCATGGGTTCGATTTCGGCTTAGCCTAATAGTTTTTTTTTATTTTCTTACAAAAATTCTTATACATTAATTACGATTAATTTAGATCTTTTAGTTTTAGGGTCAGGGTTAGGGTTAGTTGTCTATTTTTTACATTAAAATAGAAAAACAAATTTATAATATATGGACTAAAACTAATTATATCAATTTAAAATTCTTATAATTACGATTAAATTAGAGCTTTTAGTTTTAGTTTTAGGGTCAGGATTAGGTTTAGTTGTCTATTTTATACATTAAAATAGAAAAACAAAATTTTTAATATAGCAACTAAAACTAATTAAATCAATTTAACATTCTTATAATTACAATTAAATTGGAGCTTTTAATTTTATGGTCAAGTTTAGGTTTGGTTGTCTATTTTTTACATTCAAACATTACATCAAACTCAGAATATCACCTAGTTGCAGTTTTATTAACAATTAATAATAGCGAACTACCAATAGCCGACAACCGGAAATGGCTATTGGTAGTCGAGTACCAATAGCTCTCTAGCTTTAAACTACCAATAGCTGCAGCCTAAAAAGTGAGAAAGTATTTGAAACAAACACATTTTTTAAAAGTTTATAGTGTGGAATACATGTACGTATCTCTGCAGTTGCCACTATAAATATATCTCATAAACAAATAGAACTGAGACGATATTAAGCGTAACGACTAATGACTCTTTGGTTTTAAGGTGTGCTGTCACATCGTCATAAAACACATTTCGTGTGTGTTGTTGAGGATTATTGTCACAATATTTAAACTAGAAATTTAAGTGTGAATTTATTTCATTTCAATTAATCTCTTTCTTAATGTTGAGAACTCGATCGCCCCCCCCCCAATTCCATTCACGTAAATAGACCGATATGTCAAATCTTTTAAATTGTTTTTATCATGTACCAATAGTAAATCAGTTACATCTGACATGAAATTATAGATGACATTGCTTGCAATTGTTTACAAGAGTAAAGATCCTTACATGAAATACCCCTTACCAAGGTCCTTACAGAACATATCAATTGCCTTAAGCGACTCAAAGTGAATATGTGATTTAATAACGTATCCAATTTTAAATGTTAGCTTTGTTTCACTCAACACAGACATCTGCAACAAATGAACTCAACAGTTTCCGTGTTTCATTAACTACGTCATTTATTTTTTATTAAAAGCAGACATCTAGGGACTCGTCTACTTGACTTAGTAACACGGGATGCTAGCGAACATTTGTGGTTGAGAGTATGGGCATTTAATCATTTGTTGTTGAGAGTATGGGCATCTAATCATTTGTTGTTGAGAGTATGGGCATCTAATCATTTGTTGTTGAGAGTATCAGCATCTAATCATTTGTTGTTGAGAGTATGAGCATCTAATCATTTGTTACTGTACAGACGGACGACGGTTCTCAACTCGCTATCAGCAATGAAATCCCTGCCAGGCACAATGAGGATGATCTATGGGTTCACAGATTCCTGGAAATAAAACAACAACAAGACATGTAGAGCTTGCGAACAAAGGAAAGTGTGGCTTTCTGTAGTAACAATATATGCACTGAAATGATGGACAGTTCTTTAAATAGGTTTTATAATGTGTTATTACAATAGCCACTATTTAAGTAACATTGAAAATGTCGTTAATAAAAAAAATTAAGGATTGCATGCTAAAGTATGCATGAAGGGGAATGTATGATGGGGTGTGTATGATGGGGTGTGTATGATGGGGTATGTATTAAGGGTTATCCATGATGGGGTAAGCGTCACTGGGGCCTGGCGAAACTGTAAAATATTCATTAATAGTTTACTCAAGTACAAGCTACTGGACTATGCTTCTATAGATCTAACACACAAGCATAATAATTTTCAATGTATATCTTTAGTTTATGGTAGAGACGGTCACATATTGTCAAGCTGTTCATGACGTCAGTAGTAGTGACAAGATTTAGTGTTTTTTTAAAACGACATATAAACTAAGACGATGTTTGGATTAAATGACAACTGAATTGATTGTAATCTTGTTTGTAGTTTTTTTTTCAATCAATTAAAGAAGGCATTGGGCTGAGAAGACATTTAAATTAGAATTTCTTATTTTTAAAAGGAAATTGTGTGTCTATAAAAAGATCTTCTGGTAACCATTGGGGTCATATTTAGATTATATAGATTATATAGATTATATAGATTATATAGATTATATAGATTATATAGATTATATAGATTATATAGATTCCTCCAAAAAAAATAAAGTGGTGCGGGAAAAATTAGGTGCACTTGACAAAGAATTAAGTTCTGAAAATCTGAGTCTTAAGGACTTCTACCTTCCAGCTACAAATATTATAATTGAACATTATGAGCAACAACAAAAAAAAACAAGAAAAAAATTAAATTGCATTTCGCAACGACCATAATTTTTGTTTTGATATCTCAGGACCTGGATGCGTAGTTGGGGCCGTAAAATCGTCCAAAGTATTTTTGGTCCAGACACAGTTAGGGTCACCAAGTTCCTCTCCGTTGGAGATCCCATCTCTGTCGGAATCTTGGAAGCAAAGAGTCTGGGTCCAGACATGACCAGCCGCAGCAAAGTCCTGAACATAAACAAAATGTTTGTATGAACATGGCTACTTTGTGTATGTTTGTAATTTTATAACTATTGAAACGAATTTTAGTAAGATGGAATCATATATGCATGATGTTCTCAGAAAAAAAGGCTTTGTAGCTATTTATCGTATCTGTTACAGACGCTCCTTCTATACAGAAGATTATTGCGTCCTACGCTTATCTGTGGTTTGTGTTTGTCCTGTATTCTTATTAGAGTTTTAAATGTTGATAAAGTGTGGGTTTTTCTGATTTCTTCAGGCGACCAATTCCACGCCCGAATTCCGGTCGGGAAGAACGAAAATTTGTATGTGTTTGTTCTTGCATCCGGAATAAGAAAGGTGTTTTTATCCTTATGTCTATCTGAGGGTTGTATTAAGTTATCTTTGTGTTGCATTTCTAAATTAGAATTAATTTCTTTATGTAAAATTACTGCTTTACTCCTGGTTCTTCAATTCTCTAGTGTTTCAAGGTTTAATGGTTTAACTAATGGTGTTATTCTTGTCAGTTTTTAACATTCTCCAGTAACGAATCTGGCAGCTCTGTTTTGAATTTTTTCTAGTTTATTATCAATTTTTTCTTTGGCGGATGGGTCCCATAAAGAAAATCCACATTCTAATACAGCTATTTTACTCTTGTCGTTCAAGCAGAAGAATTTAAAAATAATACCTCTAGAAAAAGGTTACATTTATTAAACATAAAACATAAATAAGCTTGAACAGTATGTGACTAAATGTGGCAAGATATTCATACAACTTCATCAATAGGAGGATGGTGCACCACGCTTCATCAATAGGAGGATGGTGCACCACACTTCATCAATAGGAGGATGGTGCACCACACTTCATCAATAGGAGGGTCGTGCACCACACTTCATCAATAGGACGATGGTGCACCACACTTCATCAATAGGAGGATGGTGCACCAAACTTTCATCAATAGGAGGATGGTGCTCCACGACTCATCAATAGGAGGATGGTGCACCACGACTCAGTTTGATCCAACACATTTTCTTGTCGCGTGCAATAAGCTAGAGATATTTTTTAATAGTACCATAGGATATTTGACATGCCACTTACCAGTCCAAACTCATTTCTAGGTCCAGTTCCATTAGAGTTGAAGTGACCGACTCCTGGCCACTGCCCAATTCTGCAAGGGTGCGGCACGCGGTCCCCATTGGGGATATCACTTTGGTATCGGGGGAAGGCCACCACCAGCGCGAGAACTGCTGACAGGTACAGAACATAAAACATGTTTGGTTTGTTGTTTGTTGTTGTGACCTCAGTAAACTGTAACCAAGGTAACACGGCTGACTCAATGAACAGCACGAGAGATAGAAGGCGATGAATGAATGTTCCCATCGTATATATTTGGTATTTTTCTCAGAGATATGCTGCTGTATGTAAAGGAAAAAATTCTGAATCAAGCAAGGATTCTCAAAATGAATATCAGTGCCCTAGAAATCACCATGCGTCATATCATTTACTTTCCACCAATTTTTTCATTAAACAGTTTATAAGTGGGTTTTTTTTTAAAATACTTTTTTCATATTTGAAAAGAAACAATAAGATTTTTGGTAAGACTCGCCTGGAATTCAACCCTTTTATTTTTTAACCACTCGTCTTAGCAGCTCAATGTACAATTCTCTTGTTTTATTGTAAGGTAGTTTTTTTTTCTCGGTGCAATCATTTAAGTGACAGACTTAATCACCACAAAAACATTGCCCACAGTATTTATTATTCTTAGTTTTAAACACATTCATGGGGAAAATACTTACTTCAAATAACCTATTCTGACATACGTAACTGTATATTCCTCTCATAACAAAGTTTTAAAGCTGTAAGATTCACATGATCGATTCTAAATACTCTTAAAGTTTTAAATTATTTGGATCTTTGCCAAACCTACTAACACCACTGTTTAGTGCCGATGGGTAAAGGAGAGATGGCTTTTAACGTGTATGACTTGAAGCTTCTGTATTTTAAAAATAAAAATGGAATAGAAACGCAGAGTTGTATTTAAATGTATGATTGCGTACATAGCTTCTGTATTGATTGACACAATCAAGAGCCAAATATGACAGAGTCACTATGTGCTAACGACAGAGTCACTATGTGCTAACGACAGAGTCACTATGTGCTAACGACAGAGTCACTATGTGCTAACGACAGAGTCACTATGTGCTAACGACAGAGTCACTATGTGCTAACGACAGAGTCACTATGTGCTAACGACAGAGTCACTATGTGCTAACGACAGAGTCACTATGTGCTAACGACAGAGTCACTATGTGCTAACGACAGAGTCACTATGTGCTAACGACAGAGTCACTATGTGCTAACGACAGAGTCACTATGTGCTAACGACAGAGTCACTATGTGCTAACGACAGAGTCACTATGTGCTAACGACAGAGTCACTATGTGCTAACGACAGAGTCACTATGTGCTAACGACAGAGTCACTATGTGCTAACGACAGAGTCACTATGTGCTAACGACAGAGTCACTATGTGCTAACGACAGAGTCACTATGTGCTAACGACAGAGTCACTATGTGCTAACGACAGAGTCACTATGTGCTAACGACAGAGTCACTATGTGCTAACGACAGAGTCACTATGTGCTAACGACAGAGTCACTATGTGCTAACGACAGAGTCACTATGTGCTAACGACAGAGTCACTATGTGCTAACGACAGAGTCACTATGTGCTAACGACAGAGTCACTATGTGCTAACGACAGAGTCACTATGTGCTAACGACAGAGTCACTATGTGCTAACGACAGAGTCACTATGTGCTAACGACAGAGTCACTATGTGCTAACGACAGAGTCACTATGTGCTAACGACAGAGTCACTATGTGCTAACGACAGAGTCACTATGTGCTAACGACAGAGTCACTATGTGCTAACGACAGAGTCACTATGTGCTAACGACAGAGTCACTATGTGCTAACGACAGAGTCACTATGTGCTAACGACAGAGTCACTATGTGCTAACGACAGAGTCACTATGTGCTAACGACAGAGTCACTATGTGCTAACGACAGAGTCACTATGTGCTAACGACAGAGTCACTATGTGCTAACGACAGAGTCACTATGTGCTAACGACAGAGTCACTATGTGCTAACGACAGAGTCACTATGTGCTAACGACAGAGTCACTATGTGCTAACGACAGAGTCACTATGTGCTAACGACAGAGTCACTATGTGCTAACGACAGAGTCACTATGTGCTAACGACAGAGTCACTATGTGCTAACGACAGAGTCACTATGTGCTAACGACAGAGTCACTATGTGCTAACGACAGAGTCACTATGTGCTAACGACAGAGTCACTATGTGCTAACGACAGAGTCACTATGTGCTAACGACAGAGTCACTATGTGCTAACGACAGAGTCACTATGTGCTAACGACAGAGTCACTATGTGCTAACGACAGAGTCACTATGTGCTAACGACAGAGTCACTATGTGCTAACGACAGAGTCACTATGTGCTAACGACAGAGTCACTATGAGCTAACGACAGTCACATGTGCTAACGACAAAGTCACTATGTGCTACACGACAGAGTCACTATGTGCTAACGGACAGAGTCACGATGTGCTAACGACAGAGTCACTATGTGCGACCTAACGACTAGAGCCACTATGTGCTAACGACAGAGTCACTATGTGCTACGACAGAGTCACTATGTGCTAACGACAGAGTCCACTATGTGCTAACGACAGAGATCACTATGTTGCTAACGACAGAGTACTATGGGCGTCAACACATCATTGCTTTCAGGCTAGTGAAATCGGGAGACAAAATTGAGAAAAGATTAATTCCACACCAGTAATAGTAGTTTTGACTCTAGCCTTCTATAACAGCTTCTTTGAACGAATCCAGACATGGTGAGGAATATTAAAGGAAATTATTCTAGATGTTAATTACAGCGTTATGTTTGCAAATCGTGTTTTACAAACACATGTGGTCTCATTAATTTATTGAAACCATATTGCAGAAAAATTAAATGCTGTTTTATGTTTTCAAAACGTTATTGCTGATGATCACTGCACCATGTAAGTGGACATATCTGGATCAATTGACAGAATTTTAGAACCTTTAACTATACGAGGGCGTGGAAAACAAGGAACCCACTGGTCTTGGGGTTAAAATACCCTACCACCGTCTAACCTCCTTAAAATAGAACAAGTCTTGTTAGATAAGACTGTCAGATAATGGTGCACCAAGTTGATGGTTGCAGTAAGTTAAAAGTAAGACTTGATTGATCACAGCACTTAGTTGGTTTGTGCTCAATTGTTGGGAGCATTTGTTTTCATATCTGATTTTTATTTAATGTTATTTTTTAATTTATTTTTTATTCATTTATTTATTTTTTGGGGGAGCTGTTTTCAAGTCTGGCTTTGATGTGAATTGTAAAATTAATGACCAATGGTTGGAGTCTGCAAATGAAATCGTACTATCCTCATACGGGCTCATCTTCTCTACTATTTAAAGGTTTTAGCCTCGTGAACCACACAATAGAGTGTAACCTTAACATTACCGTATTTACCCACATAACAACTGGCATCCGAGAATTTTTTATAATTTTTATTAATAAGTCTAGCTACAAGAAAACATTTTTTTCCCTGATTGATTTTGTGATTTATAATGGCTCTATTTGTAAAACTTTTAAAATATAGTTAATTTTTAAGTCGTGCAGGAGGTTTAGTAACGCTGTCTCATCTGTCTCCGTTTGATCTATTAATTTATAAATAGGTGAGATTGTTAAATTAAATTGCAAGACGAATTACCTATTCACTTGAGGCTTAAGTTATTTACGACACTTCACATAGTTACTAGCAAAAACGAAAACGTATAACATTGATGACGCCTCAACACAGAGCTCAGTCACAATGAAACAATGTTTTAAAGACTATCGTATATACTCCTCTAAAGCCGACATTTTTTTTTGACAAAATCTATGGGAAAAGGTTGGTGGTGGGGGGGTCGGGTTACGAGTGGGTCATACAAAGTCAAAGGTGATTTCTGCTTGTACATTGAATATCAACGTTTTTATTGTAGATCATCAAGGTCAAGGTCTTTCTCTACATTCTACAAGATTCGAATGCTCTACCAGAAGCTACAAAATAGTTAACATTTGCACTTACCTTATTTATTCATTTTATTATTTTTTTTGATTTTTTTTTGTGAATGTTTTAATAAATTGTTTTACTAATCTTGTTTTCAACAACGAATTTCGATGTACGCGGTTTTGCCACTGTTTACCAAAGAATAAAAAATTCCGGTAACTCTTGCCTAACAAAGAGCGCAAAGATAAAGATAGGTAGTACAAAGTAAACAATCATAATGACTGATTTAGTTTCCAGTTTTTAAAAAATGTGTACCATTTTGTTTACGCATTCCTATTATTTTTTGGGGTCGGCTTACGAGCGGGTTACCCAATTTTAATACTTTTCATTTCCAAAAGAGGGGGGGGGCAGCTTATTAACGAACTGACTATAGAACATGTATATAAGGTAGTCATTTATATGACATGCAGACAGGAAGGAAATGTAAATGCGTTTTTATATTTTTTATTTCAACTTGAAAATAGATATCAGCACCTTCCTCCAACATCATTGTGACGTCATCTTGGCACCTGCTTGGACCTTGAAAGACCTGGAAAGTGACATAAAGTGAGCAATGTTTGTTTTAAAAACAATAACATTAATAAAGTAACCATCTGAATAATTAACGATGTCAGTTACATTAAATTTCTTCTACAAAAATATGTTATTTACCTTGCAGCCTTTTAAAAATGTATGAAACAAGAAGTTCAGGGTTTATGCGCACGAGAAAGCTTGCCATGCGCATGCGCTACTTCCTATTGGCTCACAGATACCTGGGAATGACAATAAATAAAAAGAGGTGTGCTTAATAAACAAACGAATAGATCTTTACATATTGTGATAGCTTCAAACAGCAAGCAATAGATGGATAACATGTAAACAGGGTATGAGTGAGCCTGACATGACGTAACAAAACATGTAAACAGGGTATGAGTGAGCCTGACATGACGTAACAAAACATGTAAACAGGGTATGAGTGAGCCTTACAGGACGCAACAAAACATGTAAACAGGGTATGAGTGAGCCTGACATGACGTAACAAAACATGTAAACAGGGTATGAGTGAGCCTTACAGGACGTAACAAAACATGTAAACAGGGTATGAGTGAGCCTGACATGACGTAACAAAACATGTAAACAGGGTATGAGTGAGCCTTACAGGACGTAACAAAACATGTAAACAGGGTATGAGTGAGCCTGACATGACGTAACAAAACATGTAAACAGGGTATGAGTGAGCCTTGCAGGACGCAACAAAACATGTAAACAGGGTATGAGTGAGCCTGACATGACGTAACAAAACATGTAAACATGGTATGAGTGAGCCTGGCATGACGTAACAAAACATGTAAACAGGGTATGAGTGAGCCTGGCATGACGTAACAAAACATGTAAACAGGGTATGAGTGAGCCTTACAGGACGTAACAAAACATGTAAACAGGGTATGAGTGAGCCTGAAATGACGTAACAAAACATGTAAACAGGGTACGAGTGAGCCTGACATGACGTAACAAAACATGTAAACAGGGTATGAGTGAGCCTGACAGGACGTGACAAAACATGTAAACAGGGTATGAGTGAGCCTGACATGACGTAACAAAACAGCGAACGTTTCGGCAAAGAGCCTTTTTCAACGAACATATAATACACAAATAAAACGAATATAAAGAAAATAAAAACTTAGCTACGTTGAAATCCAGAGCCAAAGAGAACAATTATTTTATTTGATAAATTTACGTTTCTATTGTTTTCAAATATTATCCGGCAGACAGCAGTCAAATGTCAAAACAAAGACACGACAGACTTTAATCCTTTATATTAATAACTTTTACTTCTGTTTTCAACTTGAAATATGTTGCCAATTTTTTCTGCTCTACTTTCTTTCTGCTATAGATAATAGTCAGTCTTAAAATCTAGGCACTTTTTCAAATATAAATATAAAACATAAATATAAACATTTTAAACATAAATATTTTACTCAAAATTTACAGCTCAAAGTCTTCTACATTGGAATTAAAACAATTTTAAAAAATCAAAAACAAATAAATGTTCCAGTGGCTTCAGATGAAATTATCATATATATATTATATTTACGCTCAATTATGCGGACTAACGCTAAGGGACATTACTCTGCTTTTTTTTAAATTTTGTGTTGTAAGCAGTGCTGATTGACTCAAATAGTTATTTTTTGGTGCAGTAATTTTGTGCGCTGCTTTCTAAATTGTGTTAAAAAATCATGTGGTGATTAGCAATCAAAAAATTATTATATAAATAGTTTGTTTAATTTTCATTAATATTACGTATTTATCATACAAGGATAAGTTACTTGGGCTTTTGACCAAACAAAAAGTGGGTGCCGTAGGCGCCCTACAACCTCTATTTGACATTACTTTGTGTACATTTAAGGTATTTTAATATTACGTAATCTGTCATACAAGGACAAGTTTGTTGGGCTTTTGAAAAAAAGTGGGCGCCGTAGGCGCCCTAAATAAAAGTAGGCGCCGCAGCACAACCTATATCATATACGTACATTTCAGGAATATTTCGTATTTATCATACAAGGATAAGTTACTTGGGCTTTTGACTTAAAAAATATAAAAAAACAATAAAAGCAAACTTTGTGTACATTTATGAAAGTTAAATATTACGTATTTATCATACAAGGTCAAATTAGGTGGGCTTTTGAAAAGGGGGCGCCGCAGGCGCCACGGCGCCGCAGCACAAACTAGTTGAGAAGATTTGTTTATGATTTTTTGAAAGTTTTTTAAAAAGTATTTTGCTTTTTAATTTTTTTAACCGATAAACCAATAATGTACTTTCATATCGAAAAGTTCTAAGATCACTTCACTTAATTAACTGTATCTGTAAAGGGGCAACACATTACATCACTTACGGTTAACTCTCCCCGTTAAGGAGTCAAACAAGGATTCAAACGAAAATATTAATTTAAGGATTGTGATTTTTGAAAGCGATCACTGTAGAGACTAAAATAAATCACTTTGAGTGACCTGTGCTAGAGGCTACGGTAGATCAACTTTTGTGACCTGTGTTAGAAGCTGCGATAGATCAACTTTTGTGACCTGTGTTAGAAGCTACGATAGATCAACTTTTGTGTCCTGTGTTAGAGGCTACGGTGTTTCAACTTTTGTGACCTGTATTAGATGCTACGGTATATCAACTTTTGTGACCTGTATTAGATGCTACGGTAGATCAACTTTTGTGACCTGCATTAGAGGCTACGCTAGATCAACTCATAGGAATGACTTTTTGAGACCGTGGTACTTGCAGTCATGCATACCATTCCGATTCAATCAAATAAATGACTTTTTAATTTAATGTTTGCATGACATTAAACTGCAGTCTTAGCAATTAAATTTTTGAAAGCATACAGAAATTGTAGGGACGAAAGTCTGTCTGTATGTTGTGTTGGAAGTCTGTATTGTGTAATGTAAGTCTGTATGGTTTAATATAAGTCTGTATGGTGTAATGTAAGTCTGTATTGTGTAATGTAAGTCTGTATGGTGTAATATAAGTCTGTATGGTGTAATGTAAGTCTGTATGGTGTAATGTAAGTCTGTATGGTGTAATGTAAGTCGGTATGGTGTAATGTAAGTCTGTATGGTGTAATGTAAGTCTGTATGGTGTAATATAAGTCTGTATGGTGTAATGTAAGTCTGTATGGTGTAATATAAGTCTGTATGGTGTAATGTAAGTCTGTATTGTGTAATGTAAGTCTGTATGGTGTAATATAAGTCTGTATGGTGTAATGTAAGTCTGTATGGTGTAATATAAGTCTGTATTGTGTAATGTAAGTCTGTATTGTGTAACGTAAGTCTGTATGGTGTAATGTAAGTCTGTATGGTGTAATATAAGTCTGTATGGTGTAATGTAAGTCTGTATTGTGTAATGTAAGTCTGTATGGTGTAATATAAGTCTGTATGGTGTAATGTAAGTATGTATTGTGTAATGTAAGTCTGTATGGTGTAATGTTAGTCTGTATGTTGTGTTGTAAGTCTGCATGGTGTAATGTTAGTCTGTATGTTGTGTTGTAAGTCTGTATGGTGTAATGTTAGTCTGTATGTTGTGTTGTAAGTCTGTATGGTGTAATGTAAGTCTGTATGTTGTGTTGTAAGTCTGTATGGTGTAATGTTAGTCTGTATGTTGTGTTGTAAGCCTGTACGCCGCTACTGTCCAGTACCTGGGTGTGTCGTGGGTGCAGCTAAACTTATAGTGGAGGTCGGTGTCCAGCGACATGTGGGGTCACCCAGCTCTTGACCATTGGTCCTCCCATCCCTGTCCGAGTCTCTGTTACATAAGGCTTGGGTCCAAACGTGACCGGCCGCTGCAAAATCCTGGACAGTGAAAAATAAATTTGGACATGAAACTTCTGAGGCAGGAATTTTATTTCATCCCCAAAAACAAAGGCATCAAAAAATTGTCAGGTTTTTGCGAAGTTTTTTTTGGGGGAACTGCCAAGTGTTTGATACGTTTGTCATCTATTACTTTGTCACAGACGTCGTGTCCGTTATATCCCACATAATTGTATTGGAAAACTGAGTGAAAAATTACTTGTAGACCTCATGGGGACATTGTTTCTAACTCTATCATAAAGGGGGGGGGGTCTGTTACATCTCAACGTCTGCTCTGGAGGGACGTAACAACAGACGTTAATTATTTAGTAAATTACTAATTTAATGTTAAAACTGTGTGTTCAAAGTTTTACAGTTGTAAATGCTTCAATTAATGTACAATGGCAAAGTTCAAAGATTAAAGTTATCGGTACATGTCTGTTATCGGACCACCAAGATCTTTTAAATTATTTTTTTATTTGTTGTATTAACTGTTGTAACTAATATACATATTATTTATAAGCCATACTAATACAGTATAAAATAGATTATACTTAACAAGATTTACTATAGTCACTTTATTAATTTAACTATATTGGAATTTGACAAGAATGAGAATTAAAAACAATCTAAACGATAAATGAAAGAAAGATGCCATTTTTAAAAAAATGGGCTGCCTTATGTATTATTAATTGTAATATAATATCACTATTTATTATTTTTAATTCGGCATGGATTACACTCACTAAACCGTTAATCACAGTCTACATGTCGTTGATCCTATTACCGTTAATCACAGCCTACATGTCGTTGATCCTATTACCGTTAATCACAGCCTACATGTCGTTGATCCTATTACCGTTAATCACAGCCTACCTGTCGTTGATCCTATTACCGTTAATCACAGCCTACCTGTCGTTGATCCTATTCCGTTAATCACAGCCTACATGTCGTTGATCCTATTACCGTTAATCACAGCCTACATGTCGTTGATCCTAATACCGTTAATCACAGCCTACATGTCGTTGATCCTATTACCGTTAATCACAGCCTACATGTCGTTGATCCTATTACCGTTAATCACAGCCTACATGTCGTTGATCCTATTACCGTTAATCACAGCCTACATGTCGTTGATCCTATTACCGTTAATCACAGCCTACATGTCGTTGATCCTATTACCGTTAATCACAGCCCACATTTCGTTGATCCTATTACCGTTGCTAACACCCAACAAATCGAGCGGCCATGGAAATCAGTAAAGGAGCCAAATAAACGCCACAACGGGACTCCGCGTCCTTTTATATAAATAAAATTATTTTAACATTTATTTAGTAGTAATTTGTAAATATTAATAGACTAAGTTTCGCGGGGGTTCCAGCAGTTAATAACCCTCAAAAAAATTAAAAACATGGTGGTCGGATAGCAGACAAGTACCAAGTTATCTGACAGAGTTCAAAGGTTAAAGTTATCTGACAGAGTTCAAAGGCTAAGGCCCGATGTTAAAGTTCAAAGCTTAAAAATGGAAATTGAGTTACCAATCCAAATTCATTACGAGCTCCGGCTCCATTTGAAGAAAAATGTCCAACGCCTGGCCAGTCACCGATACGGCAGGGGTCAGGGACGATGTCTCCGTTAGGTATGGCCCCTTGGTAGCGAAGAAAGGCAGAAGCCGTGCAGACGGCGGCAGCTAGGTACACAAAGGTCAGCATGGTGGCTGTGGACGGAGAGAGGCGGACGTAATACAATCATCGTGTATGTGAAATTAATTTAAAGTAGTGAACTCATCAGATCAAAACGTGTTGTTCATTGCTGCCACTATCGATGTCTTCACCTAAAATATTCCCGGCTAAACATGAAATATTAGAAAAAACTTTACTTAACATTTAATAAAGTAGGTTTCTTTTTGTTTTGTAACTAATTATGTGTTATACCTAAAAATGCCCTCAATGTATACCCTCACTGTACGCCCTCACTGTATGCCCTCACTCTACGCCCGCTACAGTGTGCTCTCACTGTATGCCCTCACTGTACGCCCTCACTGTACGCCCTCACTGTACGCCCTCACTGTACGCCCTCACTGTACGCCCTCACTGTACGCCCTCACTGTACGCCCTCACTGTACGCCCTCACTCTACGCCCTCACTGTACGCCCTCACTGTATGCCCTCACTGTACGCCCTCACTGTACGCCCTCACTGTACGCCCTCACTGTACGCCCTCGCTGTATGCCCTCACTCTACGCCCGCTACAGTGTGCTCTCACTGTATGCCCTCACTGTACGCCCTCACTGTACGCCCTCACTGTACGCCCTCACTGTATGCCCTCACTGTACGCCCTCACTGTACGCCCTCACTGTACGCCCTCACTCTACGCCCTCACTGTACGCCCTCACTGTACGCCCTCACTCTACGCCCTCACTGTATGCCCTCACTGTACACCCTCACTGTACGCCCTCACTCTACGCCCTCACTGTACGCCCTCACTCTACGCCCGCTACAGTGTGCTCTTGTGGAACTTGCCCGATCGTCGAGATATAAATAGTAATTTCCTGGACTTATTACAACAACATAAGAGATTATTGCAGTTTTTCTGCCCATTTTAACATA
Organism: Ampullaceana balthica; assembly: GCA_944989445.1. NCBI lineage: Eukaryota > Metazoa > Mollusca > Gastropoda > Lymnaeidae > Ampullaceana > Ampullaceana balthica. The sequence goes on along the minus strand of CALYLW010001034.1, from coordinate 73,500 downwards.
TTACAATGTTAATGTTGATGATGTCTCATATAGACTAACAATAACATTCACTTTTGTGAAACATGCCTTGATGACAAACAGGTGACTAGAAGTGTAGAGTTTTTTTTTAATGTAGAGCAGATATTTCAATGAAAAGTTACACGCACATATTTTCAAGCATTTCCATGTTTCAATCTGTTTCCTCTCAAGTTAATCAACGCGGCGTTTTTTAAGGGTCTTTAATGTTTATTTGATGTTTCTCATATTTTAAGACTATCTTTGTTCAACAATTACTTATGTCATTCTATTGCTTAGACAATTTTTTTAAAAACTAATTTTTTGTTGATGTTTCTTTAATGAAGTTAGGCGCGACGCTATCTCATCTTCAACTGCCACTAAACAATCTGTCAATTCACTAAGTAAACAAGGCGATAAAGCGATGAACTGTTGTTTACGAAGCTGAACGACTGTTGTCCACCAAACAACGATCAAATACAGTCTTACCACATTGTTTAATAATCAACATTAAAAACACTTTTTAAAAACTAGTCTTATATTAAAAATGCACTAATTTTCTACTTTTTAGTCTAAGCATTTTACTGTAAGTGCAAAGCCAGCTTACCTTTTGACTATACATCCCTTATATATGAGACATAACTAAAAGTAGTGATTATGTTTAAACGCGACATTTACAGGCTGAAACACAATTATCTCCCCTGGTTTTAAAACTGGGCGCAGGGACGGTAGGGGGTGTGAACAGTGACGTTCGGCGTCAACGCGTGAACTGGGCACGTGAAAAAATTATAAACAAATAGTGGGACGGTTGGGATTAAACTTACAAACCAAGTTAATATAAGACTAGTAAAAAGGGGTCCACTTTTACAGCTTATTTTGTAAGTTCCAAAAAGTTTAATCTTACAGGCACAAGTTGACGTAGTGTGTTAACACACATGTTTTAACTTTGTTAAATCTTGTTTGACCTGACTAATTAATACACATTCAACATTTTACACCATCTACTTTTTAAATAAAAATAAGTAGTTCTTTTCCCTTTTCCTTTGTTCACGAATATTTAGACCTTTTTACCAAGTGACCTATATAATTAAGCCTATCTACTAATCTTTTTATGAAATGAATGTAGAAAAATTACCTTTATCTCCCGGTTTAAAACACGTTTTATAAATAGTTTAAGATGGAATAGTTTTTTTTTCATTTGATTTTATTGTATTTATTTGTAGATTAAAATTTTATTTATAACTTAAGATTTTTACTCACAGAGTGTTAAAAGTTATATTGAATAGCTGAAATAAAACTAATTTATTTATAATTTAAAATTTTACTTAAATATTATTAAAAGTTATGTTTAATGGGTGAAATAAAAGAAATGATGTTTATAACTTAAAATTTTCATTTACAGATTATTAAAATTTCTATTGAATATGTGAAATAAAATTAATGATATATATAGCTTTAATCAGTGAAAATAGTGTATAGCTTCAGTGATGGATTGTTTCAGATCAATTAAATGAAATGGGGAAAAATGTATCAATGAGATTAAATGTTACTTTTAATCGATTTATTTAAGGGAATCAATGTCTAGAAAGAAAATCTGCAAAATATTTCTCGCTCAAAGTCATGAATGACATTAAAACTCTTGTATACCTCTGTTAAAATATCATTAACTAGTTGTCTAAACACAAGAAACGGTTCTTACCAGCGTGATCGTAACAGATGTCAGATGACGTATGTTCCTGGCTGTGTGCTGTTCCAAGTTTTTATAAGTTTGAACGGAAGTCCCAGGGACTTTCTCATTGGAGTCACGAGCGAGCACGTGATCTAGAAACAAAATGGCCACCTCCTTACCTTAATCTAAAAGTACCAGACGTTAATACCAGACCCTCCCCTCCGTGACGTGGTTCTATATTTATAACATCATATGGCACGTCGTCGAAGTGGTCATCTTTGAATCTTTTAGCAAAGCTTTTAGTTTTAAAACTTAACAGAGGGGTGGGAAGCAGGGGAAGGGGCTAAATATCTGCCATTATTTTTTGTTTGAATTGACAGATGTACAGACGAAATGAAACGTAATTTACAGATAGTCCTTTTTTTATTAAACAACTTAATTTAAGCCAACATTGCTGTCAAATATTTTTATAGCGAATTGAAATGAGAAGCATATGATATAGTTTTAATAGGTTAAATGCTGCAAAGTGAACGTGGCAAAACAATATCTGAGTTTTGAAGACTTATTTCCAGAACTTTTTACGACAAACTAAATACCAATAAATTTATTTTAAGACTGATTTATAGACTTTTAAAATCAATCAATAAACCGTACACGTATTTGTAAGCTTATATTTATAGCATAGACTGTTAAATCACAGACTAGATTCCAGAGAGATTTCAGTTGACCCAAAAAAAATTAATTATTCTGGCATGGCATTGCTAGAGGCGCGTGTTTGTTATCTCGACCACGGTGAGAACCAACAAGGTGCAGCTAATGACAAAACACGTTTGGTTCATTGCTAGAGAACTAACTTGCTACATACACAAGTTACGTACAGATGTCCGAAAGTCTATTAAATCAATCGATAATATTTTTAATGAGGTAATATTTTTTAAAAAATTAAGCACTCTAAGTACAATTTATTTAAAAACGAATTGATTTGTGAGAGTGGTGCTACTGGGTTTAATTAAGTAGGTAACTTAAAGCGCCCAAGAGCGTATTAGTTTTTTTTATCAATTTATTTATTTTTAACGTGTTTGCCTATATTTTTAACGTGTATGCCTATATTTTTAACGTGTATGCCTATATTTTAACGTGTATGCCTACTGGTTTGTACGGAGAAGGGACAGGGTGGGGTTTTAAAGTATTTTGGAATCTCCGAATTCGTCATTGTCACTAAAGATATAATTTGAAGTGTCACTGACATTTGTAAAGATATAATTTGAAGTGTCACTGATATTTGTAAAGATATAATTTGAAGTGTCACTGATATTTGTAAACATATAATTTGAAGTGTCACTGATATTTGTAAACATATAATTTGAAGTGTCACTGATATTTGTAAAGATATAATTTGAAGTGTCACTTATATTTGTAAACATATAATGTGAAGTGTCCTTCGGTGACATATTTTAGGCTTTGTGAAAATCTGCCTTCTGATTGGCTAGAATGTCGTAGAAAATCTGAAAACGATTTAGTTTTTTTTAGAGAAAATTGTCCAGAATGCAAAGTAAGACAGCAAGTAGTCTAAACAAAAGAAGTAGCAGCCTCATTCGACCACATTAAGGAAAAAACCGAAACAAATAGTCCTATTACTAATAGTATCTTTTGGGACTCAAAGCCAGTCGTCCTAAATTATACACTACTTTCTAAAATACAAAAAAACATAAATAATTTGTTTAATGAAAACAAAAAAAGAGCTTCATTATTAAACTAACACGACAGTAAACGTTTCGGCTAATGCCTTCATCGGTACCATAAACATAAAGTACGTACTTACATAAGTAATAAAATTATATTTAAGTTCTTAAAAAATACTATATGATACAAATTATATGTGTTATGTAAAATAAAAGAAAGGAAAAACAACAAACAATGACACAGGATACAGGGAAAAGGAGGACGTATCAAAAGTTACAGTGAAAACCACAACTGGAAAAAGATTCTGCAGTTAGGTAAAATTGTGAATTTGGTTAATTCTATATGGAACCAACGTACCAAATCATTTTATAAGTCTTTTTTTCCATGTAGATCCTATCATGGGTATTGCTCGCATATAAAATACCAGTTACTGCAATATCTTAAATTCCGTCATGGTCAACTCTGTTAAAATGTTTAGACACAGGACATTGAGCCTTTATTTATATTATACAGGCGTTCTCTAAACCGATCTAAAAGACGACGAACTGTCTCACCCACGTACATTTTATTGCACCTCTTGCAAAGAATTGCATAAATCACGTTGCGACTTGTGCAAGTGAATCTATTTTTTAATTTGAATTTTTCAAGAGGGAAAGAAATTTGTTTAATTTCAATCACATATGTACAAGTATTGCAACGGTTACGGTTGCATCCTGGTGTTCCAATATGTGCTTTCATTGTTGGAAGGTGACTTCTTACAAGTATATCTTTGAGACTTCTATACTCCGGCAAACAAAAAGGGAAGGTTTTTTGAAGACCTGCTGGGTTATAGGGTCAGCCATGAGGATTGGTCGGTTTTTGAGAATCACCTGGCGGGCTTTAAAGTTATGGGGATGAAAAGTTAAAATAAATTTGGATCGATCACATTGATCAGAAAGAGATGATTTAAAAGTGTCCTGTCTGGTCATGCCTTTAATTCGATTGACAGCGGATGTTAAAACTGATTCAGGGTATGACTTCCGTCGAAAAAATCCAGCATTTCATTAGTTTTCTCCAAAAAGTCTGCCTCGTCACTACAGAGTCTTTCAAGTCTCAAAAGATGCGAAAATGGGATAAAGCTCTTACAAGATAGAGTATGCGACGATGCATACATTAGGAAACTATGGCTGTCTGTAGGCTTGTAAAAAAATTGATGTGCATATTTTGTTTTCTTTCAATTTAATTTGTATGTCCAATAATTAACAGCACTCCTATGGATAGTTGAAGTAAATTTGATCGAGGAATGGAAATTACCAACTAAGTCAATAAAATGCAATTGTTGCATATCCATTTTTGTTATTCCAATGCAATCGTCAATGTATCTCCTGTAGTACTCTGGAGAGATACCTTTGCAATTTTCACTCCATAGGTGTTCCAAATGGCCCATTAATATACATACATAACTTGGTTCAATTTTTACCATAGCAATTCCAACAAATTGATGAACTGTCATTGAATTCAAACGAGTTTAATTTTAGGACCAGCTCAGTCAATCGTAGAATGGCACTTGTGGGATCTTGAGATTCGCCTTCTTGTTTAGAAAAAATGCGATTGCGGAGAGGCCATCGGCATGATTGAATCTCTGAAATAAATATCGCCTTATGTCTATTCTGATTCTATGATGATAAGAACTTAATGTGAAAATGGTGAAAATATGTAAGTGTAAGGGGTCTTTAGTGGTGGCCTCATGGGCCACACAAAATATAATTATAGATTTCAAAGTTCTATTAAATTTTATTGTTTATCAGAGCTCCTCGCATAAAAGGTTATTTAAAAAAATTAAAATGAGTAAAATTTAGGGACAAGATTGATTACAGATTTAGGGAAAAGATTGATTACAGATTTAGGGAAAAGATTGATTACAGATTTAGGGAAGAGATTGATCACAGATTTAGGGACAAGATTGATTACAGATTTAGGGACAAGATTGATCACAGATTTAGGGACAAGATTGATTACAGATTTAGGGACAAGATTGATCACAGATTTAGGGACAAGATTGATTACAGATTTAGGGACAAGATTTATTACAGATTTAGGGACAAGATTGATTACAAACAGATACACATATAACTTGATTGTACAGCTGTCAAACAGATACACATATAACTTGATTGTACAGCTGTCAAACATATACACATATAACTTGATTGTACAGCTGTCAAACAGGAAAATTACATTTTATTTTAAAAATATCGAGATACTGACCACAATAGAATTGAACATAAAAAAACGAGGAAAGAACAAAACGAAAGCACGCTAGTAGCTGCGAGTGAGGAACCTTGCGAGAATTTCAGACACAAAGATCTCACAAAGATCTTTTTGCGCTTCAGTTTCATGAATAGAGTTTTGCCATCAAGGGAGAGAAGCCCATTAACTTTGATACGTTTTCATGTCTTATTTGGACAGCGTTGGGCTGCTCTTCGGCTTTGAACTAGAATACAAGACACAATTCATCTGTGTCAACAAAACAATAGACTTAAATCTTTAGAAATAGACAGATACAGGTGTTGACGTTTCAGTAAGTTCGTCTTCAAATCAAAAGTGTTTATAAAACTAAATGATCATTATAGATTAGCTACCCTGGCATGGAAATCTGACCAAGGTAGAACAGAAACACGGGGCACACAAGACGCAAGGTGCACGTGGCATTTTGTCATTTTAATGAGTCTCACAAATGTTGATGATACTCTTGTTTCTCATCACGTGAAGAACAACTTTCTTTGATGCAGTCGATGAAAATAAATATCAATCAAATAAGTTATATAAAGTTTCTGTATAGAAGGAGCGTCTTTAACAGATAAGATATAAAGAGGACGTTGTCTCCTTTAAAGCCTTCTTACCTCCCCTTCTATTATTTGTACACCTTACCTTGTCCGTGCACAGTAAACGATCTTTGTCCCAAGTCAGTCATACACATGCGCATTTCTTTCATCAGAGCATACAATAAATTATTGAACAAATCTTCGAGTTTGCTTGCAAACATTTTATTGACCTAAGAACCAATTGTATAAGTTAACAAAAGAAACAATTATTTGTAGAGGCAACAACATTAAGGGAAAGCTCAGTACGAGTTAGTCTACAAGTCCAAGGCATTGCCAACTATCGTTCATTAGACTAGATAACATTTATAGGACTCCTATACACATTTTAATGAGATCTTGATAACACAGAAAAAATATAATACTTATTATGTAATACTCAAATTTTGCTCTCTCTTTATTTGAAAGTGTCGTTAAGGTTATACTTAGCAAATAATTTTGCAACCTTATTATCACAAAAAACATGTTTACGGGGAAATTAACAAAGTTTGGAATGAATGTTTATTTATATAATTCTTTATCCAGTGCTGATAAGTTATAATTTTTTTTCAATTGTCAAATAATTCCAATTTTGCCAAAAAATCTCAATAAAAAATATGTTAGAAGAAAGAAATCATATATTTGTGTGATTGGAATGGCTAACTAACCTATTCTGAGATTTATGCTAACCTTAACTACACGTCCCTACTTTATGACGATGATTGCTAACCTTAACTACACATCACTACTTTATGACGATGATCGCTAACCTTAATTACACATCAATACTTTATGACAACAAAATGTGTAACAATCGTGTGAGCATAACATAATGACGAGTACGACTACTGCATTATTTAACAGAATTCGATTACACTGATGACAGCTGCTACACGTCATGAGAATGATGAATGTATAACATTAGTTTAAATAACATATTAGCACAACAAGGTGTCAAGATTAACACAGTACAGCCCCTTTCATAGCGCTTACCTGATTGGTCGCAGCATCGACCAATCTGATAACATCTTTCGAATCACAAGACACTTGCACACACTTGCAGACACAAATATTTCCACAAGTTGATTTCTCTTACACCTAGTAAAACTTTCATACGTAAATTAAAATGAAAAAGATGATGGAAGTTGGACATCACTCTAGATTATAAGATTGAATCAAATGATTAACCCAGAATGCACTTCTAAGTTTGAGCAGCACACAAAATATGGATTTAACACCAAACTAACACCTCCTCCTCCCTATGCACAAACAGCAGATCTTTTTTAAAGTATAAATAAATAATTTAACAATAAATAATGTATGTAATGTTTACATTTCTACAGCTTGAGTCCTAGTATGTGATAGCCAAACTACTGCTAGTGAACATTATTCAATAACTGTTGGTCTGCACGGGACGGGAGCTATCTTCTCAACATTATAACGAAAACATCAATATGTGTTGACGAATGTTATTACAGTTTATACCACAGTTAAAAATCAATTGGATATAATGTAACATTGTTCAAGACCATTAATTGTAAGATCTGACCAATGTCTTAAAATAGGTTAAAATATTTTAAATGTTTGAAACTATTAATAGCTCATGACGATAGAATTAACACAAAGTTTCTAGTCAATATTCCATTTATATTTTAATGATTCAAGAGTTTGTCTTATGTTTATTTTAAGTCTGATATTTTCTTGTTATACTTTCTTGTAGCCTGCTATTTAGCGACTTTCATTTTTATTTGGAGAAACAAATTCCAATGGCCCCAAGAGTTGACCTAATCTCGAAAGCGTATACATTTCATTAGTTGGTTACTTCTCTTGTTGTTTGTTATTGTTTTGATTTCGCCATCAAATTCTTTAATTCGCCAAATTAAATTTCTAATAGAATCCCTCTATCCTAAATGAGTCTTCATTTGGTTTCTATTTAAATGTTCTTATGAGCATGAAAGCCAACGTTTCATTGGTCGATGTAAAGGTGTCCTCGTGTTTGATTGGTCCACCGCTTAGTTCTGTCCTATTCTAAGAAATTCCCTAGACCGGCCTTTTGAATCTATTTCCTAAACCAGCCTGTTGAATCTATTCCCTAGACCGGCCTGTTGATTCTATTCCCTAGACCGGCCTGTTGAATCTATTCCCTAGACCGGCCTGTTGAATGTATTCCCTAGACCGGCCAGTTGAATCTATTCCCTAGACCGGCCTTTTGAATCTATTTCCTAAACCAGCCTGTTGAATCTATTCCCTAGACCAGCCTGTTGAATCTATTCCCTAAACCAGCCTGTTGAATCTATTCCCTAGACCGACCTGTTGAATCTATTCCCTAGACCGGCCTGTTGAATTTATTCCCTAGACCGGCCTGTTGAATCTATTCCCTAGACCGGCCTGTTGATTTTTTCCCTAGACCGGCCTGTTGAATCTATTCCCTAGACCGGCCTGTTGAATCTATTCCCTAGACCAGCTTGTTGAATATATTCCCTAGACCGGCCTGTTGAATCTATCCCCTAGACCGGCCTGTTGAATCTATTCCCTAGACCGGCCTGTTGATTTTTTCCCTAGACCGGCCTGTTGAATCTATTCCCTAGACCGGCCTGTTGAATCTATTCCCTAGACCAGCTTGTTGAATATATTCCCTAGACCGGCCTGTTGAATCTATTCCCTAGACCAGCCTGTTGAATGAATTCCCTAGACCAGCCTGTTGATACTATTCCCTAGACCGGCCTGTTGAATCTATTCCCTAGACCAGCCTGTTGAATCTATTCCCTAGACCGGCCTGTTGAATGTATTCCCTAGACCGGCCTGTTGAATCTATTCCCTAGACCAGCCTGTTGAATCTATTCCCTAGACCGGCCTGTTGAATCTATTCCCAAGACCAGCCTGTTGAATCTATTCCCTAGACCGGCCTGTTGAATGTATTCCTAAGACCGGCCTGTTGAATCTATTCCCTAGACCGGCCTGTTGAATCTATTCCCTAGACCGGCCTGTTGAATCTATTCCCTAGACCGGCCTGTTGAATCTATTCCCTAGACCGGCCTGTTGAATCTGTTCATGACGTGTACCAACATGTTGACATCATTTTGCAGGCCACTGGCGACCTCTTCCAGCGCGGCATTGTGGTCAAGGATCTTGACGGACTGCGTGTAAGGGTCGTAGCTCAGGTCAAACTCTCGGTCAATGCTGGCCACATATTGCCTGGGTCATTGATGGAAGAGATGATTAAGTTACGTATTGTGAGCAAACCGTTTTAATCATAGATCCTTTCGTTTCAATAGCATTGTCTGTACGTTATTTATTTCCGAATGTGTGTTCATTAAAGAACAGTAACAAGATTTAATTGGTAAAAAATATGATTTAAATGTTACAAAATATGATTTAAATGTTAAAAAAATATGATTTAACTGTTAAACAAATGTGATTTAAGAGATAACAAATATGATTTAACTGTTAATCAAATATGATTTAAATGTTAAAAAAATATGATTTAAAGGTAAAGACTTTAGTGTGACAGATCACGTGACTGGTACCGTTGGAAATTTCATGGAGCGGGTCTTCCCTCTGTTAAGTCATGTTACATAACTGTGAAACCGTTGAATTATTGAAATATTATTTTTAATCAGGGTAATTCCAGCAACGACATTACCGCCACCACAGTCCGTCCCTCACTAACATCCTACATCTTAGCCTCCACACCTTCCCCGCTCCACGCTCACTCTTGAGTGGCGTCCCTTTGATGCCATTACCTCATCTTATTCATCATGTCCTCAAACGACTCCACCACAAAGAGAATGGGCTGGAAGTCGTCGTCCTTGTACTCCTGTACAGCTGTCACCATCGGGTCAAACGCCTTCACTGTGGGCGCCCCACTCAAGCTGTTTTGTAGCTCGCCGTAGGAGGACAACATACCCGCCCCGTAGGCCCTCAGTTCGCCATTTTGTTTGCAGAGACCAAACTCCACAGTGAACCAGAACAGCTGAGGAAAATAATAATTTTAACATGGATATCACTGGGGTTGAGAACGTCAGCAAACATTTTACCAGGTTACTCCCTGCCCCTGCCCCGTCCCCCCCCACCCCAAATATTTTTTAAAGCTCATTCTTTTTTCTTTACAGTTTTTTTTGGTTTTGATTTGTAAGTATAACTCAATGATGAGATTTGTAAGTATAACTCAAAGATGAGATTTGTAAGTTTAACTCAATGATGAGATTTGTAAGTTTAACTCAATGATGAGATTTGTAAGTATAACTCAAAGATGAGATTTGTAAGTATAACTCAAAGATGAGATTTGTAAGTATAACTCAAAGATGAGATTTGTAAGTATAACTCAAAGATGAGATTTGTAAGTATAACTAAAAGATGAGATTTGTAAGTATAACTCAAAGATGAGATTTGTAAGTATAACTCAAAGATGAGATTTGTAAGTATAACTGAATGATGAGATTTGTAAGTATAACTCAATGATGAGATTTGTAAGTATAACTGAATGATGAGATTCACTTGTTCATTCTGAACTAAAGAAACAGATGCCCTAAATCAACAAAAAATCCAAAGATAACAAACTAAAAAAGATTAAATCATGCAAAGTAAGAGGAAAGGGATTTAAATACGCATTGGATGTTGGAATCTTCACTTAGTTGCTTGGGCTACTGACTGTTCTATGGTAGCTACTGACTGTTCTATGGTGGCTACTGACTGTTCTATGGTGGCTACTGAGTGCACTATTATGGCTACTGACTGTTGTATAGTGGCTGCTGACTGTTCTATGGTAGCTACTTACTGTTGCAAACTTCTCAATGTTCTCGTCTGACACTCCAAGGGTGGCCAGTCCTAACTCCTGGGCGAACTGTGCAAACTTTGGGTCAGCCAACATGGGCACGTGACCCAGTAGTTCATGGATACAGTCTCTGGCAATGGGAGAAAAAGTCTTGCACAGACAACTTTTCAACAGAAAATCCCCGCAGACTTTCTTGGTATAATTCCCGACAAATTTGTTCATATTCCCCAATAGACTAAAATAATTACCAGCAAACTTTTAACATAACTGTGTTTGTGAATGTGTGTGAATGTGTGTGAATCTGTGTGAGTGTGGGCAGCGAAATTCCAGAAAAATTTGATGTAGTTGATGTTGATTTTATTTGTTCAAAAGAAGCCTTCAATTGTCTAGTGTAATCTGAAGGTGGCAACTAGTCGTGTCAGTTTCTCCAATAAATGGTGTTTATAGGGTCGGTGTATAACATTGATGTCAAACTTTTGAAAGTTGCTTTAATTCGCTCTAGTAAATACGTGCAGGAAAGATGGCCTTTGCGAAAGGCATTTGGGTGAGTTCGCAGTAGGATTTGAGCTTCCATGATATAATGGTTTCATGACATGTGTAACAATGTAACTTAAGGCTCAGGTGAGTGGTGTAACATTGTAACTTACGGCTCAGGTGAGTGGTGTGACATTGTAACTTACGGCTCAGGTGAGTGGTGTAACATTGTAACTTACGGCTCAGGTGAGTGGTGTAACATTGTAACTTACGGCTCAGGTGAGTGGTGTAACATTGTAACTTACGGATCAGGTGAGTGGTCTAACATTGTAACTTACGGCTCAGGTGAGTGGTGTAACATTGTTACTTACGGCTCAGGTGAGTGGTGTAACATTGTAACTTACGGCTCAGGTGAATGGTGTAGCATTGTGACTTACGGCTCAGGTGAGTGGTGTTACATTGCAACTTACGGCTCAGGTGAGTGGTGTAACATTGCAACTTACGGCTCAGGTGAGTGGTGTAACATTGTGACTTACAGCTCAGGTGAGTGGTGTAACATTGGAACTTACGGCTCAGGTGAGTGGTGTAACATTGTAACTTACGGATCAGGTGAGTGGTCTAACATTGTAACTTACGGCTCAGGTGAGTGGTGTAACATTGTTACTTACGGCTCAGGTGAGTGGTGTAACATTGTAACTTACGGCTCAGGTGATTGGTGTAACATTGTGACTTACGGCTCAGGTGAGTGGTGTAACATTGTAACTTACAGATCAGGTGAGTGTTATAACTTTGTAACTTACGGCTCAGGTGAGTGGTGTAACATTGTAACTTACGGCTCAGGTGAGTGGTGTAACATTGTAACTTACGGCTCAGGTGAGTTTTGTAACATTGTAACTTACGGCTCAGGTGAGTGGTGTAACATTGTAACTTACGGCTCAGGTGAGTGGTGTAACATTGTAACTTACGGCTCAGGTGAGTGGTGTAACATTGTAACTTACGACTCAGGTGAGTGGTGTAACATTGTGACTTACGGCTCAGGTGAGTGGTGTAACATTGTAACTTACAGCTCAGGTGAGTGTTATAACTTTATAACTTACGGCTCAGGTGAGTGGTGTAACATTGTAACTTACGGCTCAGGTGAGTGGTGTAACATTGTAACTTACGGCTCAGGTGAGTTTTGTAACATTGTAACTTACGGCTCAGGTGAGTGGTGTAACATTGTAACTTACGGCTCAGGTGAGTGGTGTAACATTGTAACTTACGGCTCAGGTGAGTGGTGTAACATTGTAGCTTACGGCTCAGGTGAGTGGTGTAACACTGTAACTTACGGCTCAGGTGAGTGGTCCGGCTTGGCCCCATGCCTGACGTACTGTGTACATTGGAAAGTTCTGAATGCTAGTGACGCCAGAAAGTCACGAGCAGAAAGTAGGCCGGCCACTGGACGCAGCTGAAATCCCGTCTTACCTGTAGGGGGGCGGGGGGGGTGTAAGTCAATAAAATGTTAGAGCTTAAACTATATAATTTGATAGGATTGTATATTTTTATTATGAATAAATATTGATAATTTAATGTATTTTTTAGATGCCCACTTACGTTTGAGGAAGTTGGAGACATCTTCCAGCTGTGGGATCTTCTCCTCACAGAACCCGCCCTCCGTCTCCAACAACTTGAAGACCTCGATGTGTTCCTTGCAGGCGTGAGTGGGAAACAGGTCCTTCAGATGTCGGTACACATGCGCCCTGTAGATTTTTTTCGCGGCATAAATTTAGACTTTTTCAATAAAATAATTTTAGAAATTTAGACTTTTAGAATTTTAGTTTGTCATTTCTTCTCTGCTCATAAGAATTATTTCCTAATTTGAACACGATAATCTCCCTTAGATAGGGTTGCGAAGATAATTCTTATCACCATAATGGAAATAATAAACCAAAAATTTGCCTAACATTATGACGACTTTCTTTACTCTTTTTAAACCTATCTAATCGCCTTTAGCTGACCATCAATCAAGGAATGACAGACCATCTGGTCCTAGCCACGAACCAACAAGTTCTGTGTGAGAGAAACCCTGCTCATAGCATTATTCCAGGTGAACTCTTCATTTACCCTCAAACAGAGCTCAGCTCCGAATAAATTTCCTTCAAACGCCGATTATAATTAAATGACCCCAATAAAAGACTGCGAGAATTCAGAGATATATATTTATTACCCCATACAAACGTCGAACATTGTTGAGGCAACCACCGTGACATTATTGCTGTCAGATGCAGGCGAGATAGTCGCTAAACTCTTTCTGCCAGAAGGACAATGTGGTTTCAATGCCCAGCTATGGATAGGGTCATGTGGTTTCAATGCCCAGCTATGGATAGGGTCTTTGAGATCATACACACATGTCAGAGACCAAACGTTGACCAGTTGTTTCCTTATTTCAACCTCTCCAAGTCCTTCAACGTGATTAGTAGAGAAGTTCCTTTGAAAACTGTATCAATATGAAAATCCAAGAAGATCCAAATGTCTTACAGCTATTCCCTGTCGAAAGGCAGGGTGGGTCTTAAAGGGAAACAATGAGGAGTGGCAATTGGCATGGAAAAAAAAAGCTGTGCAATAGATGAAGTCTTTCTCTAGCTTTCCCCGAAGATTACTAATGACGTAACAGAAAGAGACATTGGAAACTGGTTGCGAGAAAACTTTGTATATTAACATTTGATCAGACCCCCCCCCTCCCCGAAAATATCAATAGAATGAAATAAAACAAATAGACAATAAATAAATAAAATCTTGGATTTTCAGGTCAAGACGGGAATATTTCATGTCAGAATCGGTCCTAACAGAGTCATCTGCGCCCACGGCCTAGTTCAGATTTATAAACTACGTACGATGTTGTGTTTGATCGTGGTCAATGTCAAAGACATTTTGTCTATTTATTTAATTATTTATTTAATTATTTATTTAATTATTTATTTAATTATTTATTTAATTATTTATTTAATTATTTATTTATTTATTTTGGAAGCTAATAAATGTAATCTGAAATAGTTTTTAAACATGTACAAAACCTTGATTTTTTTAGATAGTAGTGTAGGATCCCCTTGGATAATATTTTATGACAAATAGATTAAGAAGCCATATGGGCAACAAATGTAGCATTGCCCCAGGTGTAAATACTAACTACTCGGAAACAGACAAGTGTTCGCTAGTCTCAAGACCCGGCTGTCGGTCTACCTACCAAGTGGCATCGCCCCGGTGTTAATACTAACTACTCGGAAACAGACGAGTGTTCGCTAGTCACAAGACCCGGCTGTTGGTCTACCTACCAAGTGGCATCGCCCCGGTGTTAATACTAACTACTCGGAAACAGACAAGTGTTCGCTAGTCTCAAGACCCGGCTGTTGGTCTACCTACCAAGTGGCATCGCCCCGGTGTTAACACTAACTACACGGAAAGAGACAAGTGCTCGCTAGTCTCAAGGCACCGCTGTTTGGGCTGTCGGGCTACCTACCAAGTGGCATTCTCTTCTTCCGTGTACTCCACTCTTGGTATCGCTTGTCCCCTGAAATATTTTGTTAAAAATTAATATTTTTATAATTCATTATGAATCAAAATTAATACAATTCTTTAATAACCCCCTTACTTCCCTCAGACAAAAAAACGTCAGTGACTTTGAGACAAGGTCCGCTGGACTATGGTCAGTTACACAGGGTTTAGAAAGAGAGGGGTGGACATTTAAAGAAGTAAAATTTCTTTGAGAAAATCTAAATTTAAAAAAGTATAATTATTTTCATTCTTACGTTCTTTTATGAAAATAAAACTCCTATTTTTAAAAATTCCCCTATATATAATTTTTTTAAGGGTATGGTTTGGAAAATGGCTGAGCGGCAAGCGCGTTTGGCTGGCGTACCTTTTAAGGCATATATTTGTTCATTGACTTAAGGGTGTCCCTTAGTCCACCCAGCTCTGATGGGTTCCTGACATTTGTTGGGTTAAAATAAAAGTGGCTGGGAATTTATGTGCTAGCCCCTCGTATGCCGTGGTTCGGGAGACTTGGAAACGCTGCTTCACTTGCCCCATAGACCTATTGTCTGGAAAGTGAACTTAACTTTTTTTTTAAATTAATGTGTTTCAGCTCTATATCAGTATGTCTGTATTTGGCACCCTGTATTTCATTGTGAAAGTTTCTTTAAAGTGACATTAAATAAAGCCTTTGTGTCAAACAAAGTACTAGTTAACATATAGTTGAGATAAGTTACATTTACCATCGGTAACCAAAGGCGATGTCGGCTATTTCTTTCCTTCTCAGCCTGTAGTTTTTGTCAGCGAATCCCTAGAGGAAAAAATACAAGAACAATTATGTACCAATGTGGGAGAGGTTGGTGAAGTTAGACAGAGGTGGGGGGGGGGAGACGAAGGATAAAATCAAGGATTGAGTTAAGGTGACTAAACAAACAAACATACAAGACTTTTCTTCAATACTTAAGTACATTGTTAAAGAAGACTCCACATTATTGGATGATACGTAAAATTTTGTTGGATTTGTAAAGACCTTACAATAAATTGTTTCAAGTGTTTGCATTGGTGAGTGGTTCTCAATTTATCCGACTTTATTCATTCGTCCATTTCGACAAAAACATCTTTAGCGCATCATCTTGGTGAACATCGACAAGATTTTTTAAAAATTAATTTTAGTAGCAATTTGTCTGATGTATTTTATTACATTTCCATAATCAATGAATAATCTCAGTTTAAAAAGTTTTAGCTTTTTTACTTGTTTTGGTGGTCCATGTGTAAAATCACTTACCGGATGTGTGTAGTCCAAATCTGGTTCAAACCTTGTAATAAGGTGTGTACATTTGTCAAGGTCACTGATATGTTTGGGAAACCAGATGTCTGAACAAGAGAAGAAATTTGTTTGAACGATTACTTTTTATGACGATTCAAGTCATGTGATACAACGTGACGTCAAAATAAGGAATGTTTACTAATGCATCAATTATCAGAACAATTATTTGATCACAAACTATATTTTAAATGTTAAAATCCCAAGAGAACGCTGCTCATTTGATTGGCTCTTGAGGTATTCGCTGTTGAACTCAACGCATCCATTCATCAAATAACCTTTTTTCTCTGGTTCCTTCTCCTCCAGCAGTTTGAGATCTAAAATGAGGGGACTCTGTCTGGCGGCCCCACAGACGCTGTCGAATGTCTCGTGCGTGCAGACGACCTGGAGGAAGAGCTGGTACTGTTTGAGGTCGGTCAGCGCCTTGCGAGACTCCACGTGGGTGATGAAGACTTTGCCGTTCTGAGGACAGGAAATGGTCAGTGTGAATTATGAATGACGGGGAGTGGGGCAGGGGAGGGGGCAGGGAAGTGGGGCAGGAGAGGTGCAGGGGAGGGGGTAGCAGAGAGCACGCAGTCGAGAGATTGAGCCATGAAACAAACGTTTGCTTGATACAAGTAGCACAGATCCGAGGTGGGAAGGGGGTACAACTCACAGAGTCAAGTATGTTTTACCACACTTTTGGTAACCTCTATGTCTGTTTGTTTTTTTCACAACTTGCATTCAATTTGTTTAGCTATACGACGTGTTTGGGGCCGTTGTAAAGATCATTTTGGTGACAAGTTTAATTGTTCGAGATAGGTTACTTTGCTTCTTGTTCTCTGTTACTACTGTGGTCATTCAAACTTAGAATAATATAACATTTAAACATGCAATTTTCGGTGGGTGACTATCTAGATAAGTAAAGTCGAAATTTTATATATTGACTGTGATGTAAAGGTTATGCTAATGTTCAAGAACACGAGGAGAATGTGATTTCTGTATAATTAGAATTGTTAATATTTAGTACAACATATATTATTGTTTTTTTAAACAGAAAGCTGTTATATTTAACGGTTATAATTCCTTGCATCTCATGCCACGAGTGAAGACTGTACAATCAAACAGCCAGTCATGTACTAGATCGCCCAGAGATATCAGCACAGTATTATTCGTGTCTTCTGAAAGTCGGGCCAGGCTGAACAAAATGGTCGGTAGTTTTAACCGATGGTAAATAAAACAGCCTCTTTTTCTTGTTTTTTTCCACCATCCTTTCTTTTATCTACAAAAATTAGATGTTTGAAAAGTCCCGGGGATCGAACTCCGCTCCATCAGGTAGACAGCCCTACCACTTCACCGAGACCACCAAAATTAGGTGTAATGGGCGCTTTTCAAAATTTTAAGCAATAATTGTTAGCGCTGTCTACTTATGGCATCAAGTAATACTCTTTATCCAGACGGGTTTAAAATATACGCTAATCCAGTATCTTGAGTGCAGAGAATACACGAATTTCATGGATTGTTTATCTGTTTTACTGTATGAACCAACTTGTTACAGGTGTGGTTTACTGAAAGAGCTTCGTTACTTAGACATGGTTCAAAGAACACCAGGTAATATATGAACTAACTTGTTATATGTGTTGTCCACTGAAAGAACTTCGATATTTCAAAGAACACCAGGTAATATATGAACTAACTTGTTACAAGTGTGGTTCACTGAATGAGTTTCGATACTTAGACATGGTTTAATGAACACGGGGTAATAAGGAAGTTTTTAAAGTGACTGTTCCTATAAATAGATTGTGTTTAGTTCATGAATGGGCCGTGACAGAATCAACTTTATGGGTACTCGATTATTTAGTGGGTGGTTTATTGATTACCTAAACAAAGCTTGAGAGGCCCTGAGAGAATTATCCGACACAGAAATTCCATAAAATCTGCTAGCCGACTGCTCCTTCGGACAAAGTATGGCCGCACCCGTTCAGTAAATGTGCACTCTGATAGCATGCATCGACCGCTCAATACCGGAAGTCAGCCATCAGCAACAGAAGTGTGCTTTTATTGGGCCAAAACACCGCTCTAGACGGCCAAGGGACATCGCTCTAGACGGCCATGGGACACCGCTCTAGATGGCCATGGGACACCGCTCTAGACGGCCATGGGACACCATTCTAGACGGCCATGGGACACCGCTCTAGACGGCCATGGGACACCGCTCTAGGCGGCCATGGGACACCGCTCTAGGCGGCCATGGGACACCGCTCTAGACGGCCATGGGACACCGCTCTAGACGGCCATGGGACACGTGAATCCCAAAAGACGCTTTTTTTGTCCAATGGGCTAGATATTGAATTATAGAGCAGATAATCACTTTGTTCTGGTGAGGGTTTCGTTAAAAAAATACCACGATATATGAACAGGTTTAATGAATTCAGGTGCAGGGTATATAACTGAGCTTGGCTAGCAATAAAAAAAATACATTATTTACCTTCAAGGAAAGAAAAAGAAAAGCCTCTTGTGGGGTCTTTAAAAGTTGAGGTTTTTTTTAATTGAAATTATTTTTTTTTAATTATTTGACTAACAACCAAATGAAGTTCCGAAAAAAAAATATTCAACTCCAGGTCATGGGTAAACTTTTTAATATACACAAAACTCTCAGTAGACCTGAGTGATGATTGGCCAAAAGTGTTGCAAAGAATTTGATTTTATCTTGGACCAAGACATCACATCAATTAGGGCAGGCAAGATGGTAGACTTGCTCATCATGGACAGTGCAAAGAACGGTTTGATGAGAGTACAGACACAAAAAGCAGCACTAAGTAAATAAAAAATAGCGAGTAAATGTGAAGACATGTAAACTGAGGTTGTTGTTACCCACCTCCCATTTATTAACCGACGTTCTCTTGCGTTCTATTGATTTCTCCTGTTGTATTTTGTGTCCGTTCTTTCTCCACTTTCTTTGCACTCTCCATGAGCAAGTCTGCGGCGTATGCTACGCCGCAGGGCGTCTAGTTTCATTATAATTATAAATCTTCAAATCCTATTTTTACATCGTTCCCTTTTCAAAAATTAAAAATATAAGCTAAAACAATGACAACATATAATATTTTTATACAAAATCGATCGCAGCGCCACCTAATAACAGCATTATTCCATACATACATACATACATACAGACAACGGGAATTATGTATATTGATATGTATGTTATGATCTCCATGTAATGCACCGTGCGCCCGGTTCCTTGCTGGGATACAAAAGTAACGGAAGTTTTCAAAATGGATATATTTCAGTTTTTGTAATTTTCCCTTTTGCCTGAAAGCCGCATAGTAAATAATCAGAAAATGTAGAGACCAACAGAGAAAAATTAAATATCTTTTCCATATTGAACAATTTTATGCGGACGTTTGAAAATAGCGTTTTTCTGTTGTTGTTTGTTTATTGTTTTCCATTATTTTTTTCAAGGCTATTTTTTTAGCGGTGCGCTTTCTAAAATCTAGCGTTACAAACGGACATAGCAGAGTATATATTTTGATTATATATACGAATATATGTGTTATGAGAAAACCTCCAAGCTTAGGCTTCGCATTATATAAGTTTGCATGAATAATAATGATATAATCAGGATAATAGTAAATGAATAGTGAATTACACAGCATAAAGTGATACTGCAGCAAAGAAGTTTGAAGTTCGAAGTATTAACAAATATTGCGGAGGAGTCAGCCGGACGTTAACTTGCGGCATTGAATAGTGCGCACAAATTATAAGTGCACCAATAATACAGCCCAGTGCGTTAAAAATAAATTATGTGACTGTAATGTGATCCACATCAAGCACCTCTGTGATTTGAAGCCGTTTAAGCTTCATTGATGATTATGACTTGTCAGTTTATTCGCCCATTTGTCCATACATTATTACCACAACATTACCAAAACATGAAAATATAAAATGTAATTTTTACACATGTTAATAACAAAGAACTATTCATTTTGCATGAAATGTAGTAAGCAAAGTTTGTCACAGGCTAACAGAAAAGGTTAAATTATCAACTGTTAATCATATTTACAATTTAATATAAACGTGTTAGTAATTCACATAAACATTTTTATTATTGTCAAGTCAGCACCTTTTCAAGATCTATTATGACTTGTCAGTTTATGCGCCCATTGGTCCATACATTATTACCACCACATGTATCAAAAACATGTAAACGATAAATTGTTATTATTTACAAATATGAATAACAACGAACTATTTATTTTGCATGAAACCTTTGAAGTAAAGTTTATCACTTGATAAAAGAAAATATTAAAGTATCAACAGTTAATCGTATATACAATTTAATATACACGTTTTTAAGGAATTGAAATAAACGATTTCATTATTGTCAAGTCAGCACCCCTTCCAGTTCTTTATTAAAAGCAAAGATTTTTTTCAAAATTAGTCTAAGACGCATTAAAATATTACATGTACATAACAATCAAACAAAAACTATTGTGGGAAGGAGTCCGATTTTTAAATAACTTATTTTTTTTAAACATACAAATATGCAATCTCAAAGTGTATAACAGAAAGAAACAAACGCTAAACTGAAGCATAAGTTGACAAATTTCATTTGCAGTAATAAATAATGGCTTTGTAGTTCAAAACGCATCGAAACTTGACAACCAAACGACAACCAATTGTAAATTTCATAAAGCGAAAAACGAATGTTATATATTAATATAGAAAATTAAATGTATAATTACCTACATAATATTTACATAGACACATACACAAAAACGGACATTTAATACAAAAAATAATAATAATATTAATCACATAAAAAAAACATGCCTCTTTTTACTTCGTTCCCTTCGCACATAAATAAAAGCTCAAATAATGACGTCACATCACAATATTTTATGGCCAGAAACACGTTTTGTTAATTTCGAAAGCAACATTTTTACTTCTATATTTTCATTTTTTTATCGGGAGTTACCTCGCATAGCGTCACGGTAAGACATGACAGACGTGACAGAGATTGCAAATTATGTATATTGATTATTATTATTATATTTACATTTACACAAATGCAAATCATCTTTGAACCTGGATAAAATGCTGTTTAAATGTTTGTCTTCTTATTTGAAGATTCCGACTTTGTACCATACATTATATAACAACCGTGTAGATGGCAATAAAGTGTATTTCTTTGATGTTATATATCGTCATCACAAAGCTACGTAAGCAATAGCCAGCAGCATTCATTACACCATATGAAGAATGGAACTGTTACTCTTTCGTTTCATATAACTTGGCCAAAAACATTTTTTATAAATTCTGCAAGTTAATTGATCGTCTAGCAACTAGTCAGTCACTTGTTTCCTCTGAACTAAGTCTGGACACTGAGTTTTCATGAGTTTGTTGACACCCGGCTTGAGAATTGGTGACCTTCAAGGCCTCGGGTTAAGACATGCATGGCGGCACATTAGGCCCGGCTCTCTTGAGTTTGTCACGGGCCTTCTATAGACTTCCGGTTGGCATTCATCAGGAGTCAAGCAGTTTTCAATTAGAAGATGTGGGTGTTGGTGTGGGGGGGGGTGGAATAGGTGGATGTAGCAAGCCTGAGTGTCACACTTTGTGAGAGATTTCTACTTTAATTTTTTGTTATCAATCCAAGTTTTTATTTATTTATTTTTTTCAAAGTCTGCACGAATTTTATGAATTATTTTTGATTTCGTCTTTCATTTACTTGACTATTTTTAGACAAAATTGAATGTGTTTTAAATATCCAAATAATTATGTTATCTGGGTATACTGTTGTTGATTTGGTATTAAAGATGGTAAGTTCTCTTTTGGTGCAGCTATTTTCAAGTATACATGGCATGCTCTCTTTGGTTCTGCTATTTTCAAGTATTACTTCCATTATTACTTCCGTGAAATCATTATGCTGTCTTATTTTACGTGGGTCTGATTGGTGGGTCTGGTTGGTGGGTCTGATTGGTGGGTTTGGTTGGTGGGTCTGGTTGGTGGGTTTGATTGGTGGGTCTGATTGGTGGGTCTGGTTGGTGGGTCTGGTTGGTGGGTCTGGTTGGTGGGTCTGGTTGGTGGGTCTGGTTGGTGGGTCGGGTTGGTGGGTCTGATTGGTGGGTCTGGTTGGTGGGTCTGGTTGGTGGGTCTGGTTGGTGGGTCTGGTTGGTGGGTCTGGTTGGTGGGTCTGGTTAGTGGGTCTGGTTGGTGGGTCTGATTGGTGGTTCTGGTTGGTGGGTCTGATTGGTGGGTCTGGTTGGTGGGTCTGGTTGGTGGGTCTGGTTGGTGGGTCTGGTTTAAATGTAGTTTGGGATGAGGCTGTTAGGTGGCACTCACAACTGTTGGGTGGGGCTGGAGGCAGAGATCCAACAATGAAACTATTTCCCAGACCGAAGAAGGAGCAGCAGACTTTACGATGCTAATTGTAAATTCATTACCTTAGAGAACTACACGACTCTTCACTCACGTTTCTGTTGGAGCCACTTCCGGTCTCTGCGCGCTGGTTGAGTTCGCAGAATTTGATCGCCTCGTCACGTGACTTGGTCTCCACGAAATTTGCCGCAATCCTGAGTTCTATCAATATTTGTTTTATTTCTGTCACAGTTTGGCTAAGTCATAATGGCACAGTGTGATCGCATCCTGATGTCACGTTACGACCACTTCGTCCCTGTCAGATGACATTATACTGTGACATTTGGACCACCTTGTAATGTCACGATGTCCTCTGGTAGTTATGTCACGTTTTTGCCATGTCGTTCTGTCACAGTTAAATTATGGGCTATTGTCACATTGTCTTCCTTTAGGAATACATTCAAGTAACTGGTCGATCGGTTTCGATGCAGCGACACAATCAAATTTTAAGATATACATCAATAATAATTGCTAGGGAGACTAAGCGAGATAAGTCAACATTTTCAGACGAAAACACCTTTCAAATAAGCAGCAGCTGTGCCCAGAGGCGTCACTTGGGTTGGTGTCACCCGTTGTGTTCCGTACCCCCCGCTCCTCCCTGGTGACGCCTCTTGCTGTGCCCCTGGTGATGTGGTTCTCTATCTAGTGATGTTAGACTAAAAGAAAAGTCAATCTCACGGAAGTCATGTTAACAATTTCTTTAACTGAAATGTTTGACATTATCAGTTGTGACTCTGGTTGATGTGACTCACGGTGACTCATGGCTGAGACGCAACATCGCAAATCTGTTTCATTTCACATACAATTTAGTTCAAGTTTTTTCTGAAACAAGTTTAACTTATCCTTGAATCATTGCACAAATCTACTTTTAAATCTCTGTTTTGTCCTCGCCTGGAAAATAAAATCAATTTCTTAAAACCTAAAACAAACAAATTTTTCAAAATGACCTTTTAGCCAGCGCTCAATTAACCAGTGTCCAATTATCCAGTGAAGAGGCGGATCCAACAATGTGCTTGATGACCAGTACTTCCTTCAAGGAACGATCACTCGGCAAGGTCCTCAAACGTTTAGCAACACCCTTGACCTTGAGTCCACGCCATGTCACGAGCAGATTTATCCAGAACCAATAAAAGTGTGAGGGTAAGGAAGTGAAGGCTAAATGTCACGTGATTCTATCCTATTTCCGATCACAGCCATAAAATTTGTTTTGATGGATAGTATCTTTAGCTCGTTAGAAGTTTTAAAGTTAATGAGATCTTTATTTGGCGAATACAATCCTTCGAAACAAGTCGGAGCAATTTCAGTCTCTGTTAGAGACTTGACATTTCTGGTTCAAGTCTTTGGTTTACACTGAGTGGCTTATTTTAAAATAACAGTCAACTTTGAATAACTCGTCACACGAAACAGGACAACTGCTTAATATATTGAACAATAGAATTTTAATTTACGGGACAAGTGAAGTTTTATGTACGGGACAAATGAAGTTTTATGTACGGGACAATAGAAGTTTTATATACGGGACAAGTGAAGTTTTATATACGGGACAAATGAAGTGTTAAGTACGGGACAATATAAGTTTAATGTACGGGACAAGTGAAGTTTTATGTACGGGACAAATGAAGTTTAATCTACGGGACAGTGATGTTGAATATACTGAATGTAATGGCTTCGTTGAAGTTTTCTTTCAAATTTCCTCACCGGTGGCCTCACTAATGAGCCAGAAGTCAAGCACAACAAAGTCACGTGTGACCAATCAAATGAAAATATAAACAATGTCGAGAAAGAGGAACCTTGTGTTTTATGGGCTCTCATTAAATCAATTATTTTACAACTGTTGCAATAATTTCTGGAATATTAAATGGCTTCTTTTGAGCTTGCCTAATGTTATTGTTGGCTAATGTTGTTGTTGACTAATGTTGGTACTGGTTGGA
Source organism: Ampullaceana balthica (assembly GCA_944989445.1). Classification (NCBI taxonomy): domain Eukaryota; kingdom Metazoa; phylum Mollusca; class Gastropoda; family Lymnaeidae; genus Ampullaceana; species Ampullaceana balthica. The sequence goes on along the minus strand of CALYLW010001034.1, from coordinate 48,902 downwards.
ACCAGACGCTGACAAAATGAATGGATGACGACACCAGACGCTGACAAAATGAGTGGATGACGACACCAGACGCTGACAGAAGGAGTGGATGACGACACCAGACGCTGACAAAATGAGTGGATGACGACACCAAACGCTGACAGAAGGAGTGGATGACGACACCAGACACTGACAGAAGGAGTGGATGACGGCACCAGACGCTGACAAAATGAGTGGATGACGGCACCAGACACTGACAGAAGGAGTGGATGACGGCACCAGACACTGACAGAAGGAGTGGATGACGGCACCAGACGCTGACAAAATGAGTGGATGACGGCAACAGACGCCGACAAAATTACGACAGAGAGGAGGGAGATTCGGTGTGTTTTTATTATTTTTATTTTTAGTTATATTGTTGTAATTGACATATTGTTTTAATTGACATATTGTTGTAATTGACGTCAACCCAAATGCCACTGTTACTTTTAGTTTCGTTATAAAATAGACTTTTTCCTTCCATCTTATCAACTTCCGCAGGATCACAAAGAATATCAGTTTATTTGAATACATGTCTAATTGATATGTTAGACATGTTACACTATTCCAAACAAATTGTGTGTATCTCCTCAAGTTGTGATCTCTGTACGTTGGCCCTTGTGGAGGTTACATCGCGACATGAGGAAAGTATGGGGCCAGGTAGTGGGAAAACCTGGACATACCAGGATGTCTGGAGAGACTGGCCCAGGGTTGAGATATCTGGAGAGTATGGCCCAGGGTTGAAATGCCTGGAAGGACTGCAGATGTTGATAAGATCTACAGGGCGGCACTTTGTTAGGGGCAGAAAGGTGTTCGTCGTTATTTAGGTTCTAGGAATATATTTTTTTAATAAAGAGGAATCTTGATAATAAAGATGAATCTTGATAATAAAGAGGAATCTTGATAATAAAGATGAATCTTGATAATAAAGATGAATCTTGATAATAAAGATGAATCTTGATAATAAAGAGGAATCTTGATAATAAAGATGAATCTTGATAATAAAGAGGAATCTTGATAATAAAGAGGAATCTTGATAATAAAGATGAATCTTGATAATAAAGATGAATCTTGATAATAAAGATGAATCTTGATAATAAAGATGAATCTTGATAATAAAGAGGAATCTTGATAATAAAGAGGAATCTTGATAATAAAGAGGAATCTTGATAATAAAGAGGAATCTTGATCAAAATACAACCAAATTAGAAATTAAAAGAAATAAATGAAGTCTCCTAAAATTTGTGAACGTTTCAGAATCCATATTGGATATAAATTTTCCGCTACTAATGCTACTTAAATGAAAAACCAAGATGCTTAAGTAGTATGAAACGTGACAGTGATCTGCTAGTAACTTAATTGATTCTTCAAATTTGACAGCCGCTCCAGTTGTAAAAGCTAAAACTACTCTACCCGATAAATATCAAACATGAGCCTACCGAAGCCTTTGGCCTTCTTCAATTTGTTGGGGGAGGACAATTCATCAATGTTAATTAGCTTCTTAGAAGAGAAAAGCTTTAAAGAAATAAAGAAAAGTCAAGGTGAACATTATTTTAAAAAATCAAGGAACTATATTAAAATACGTGAACGTTTCTGATTCCTAAAAATCTTAAGTCTTCCGATACTCATGAAAAACCAAGAGGCTGAAGTAATATATATAACAGGACTCTGATGTACGGGTACCTGTAATTGATTCAATTTTTTAAGCCCCTCATCTGGTAGAAGCAAAACAACAAATAAAATTTCAAAATACTTTGCCTTAATTTATATACACAAATGAGATGTAGACTATGTACAGATGGGAATTTGCGATTATTATACGTGCAGCGCGCTTTAAAGTGTCCTTAATATTAAAATTTACTTTTCCAAATTAGACACGGACCTTAGACTTAAATAGAGATGAGTCTGGTATCGAGAGAATGACTTAATTTGTGTCAACTAATGGGGGAATAGGTTTGCTAATGGGGGAACTGGTTTGCTAATGGGGGAATTGGTTTGCTAATAGGGACATTGGTTTGCTAATGGGGGAATTGGTTTGCTAATGGGGGAATAGGTTTGCTAATGGGGGAATTGGTTTGCTAATGGGGGAATTGGTTTGCTAATGAGGGAATTGGTTTGCTAATGGGGGAATTGGTTTGCTAATGGGGGAATAGGTTTACAGTAACTCTCTTACAGCATGATTATAATTATTCCTGTTTTAATGTCTTATCTTTTAAACATAAACAAAAATAATGGACAAAATAACTTTTCTAAAGGAATTAAAAACTGGCATGAAATAAATCCTCTCGTTACCAAGTTCTCAAAATTACCAAAGTTTTTACAAATGGAAGGAATAGCTAAACGGATTTTACAAAATATGATTTTAAAAAAAGAACACAAATAACTTGTAAAAGAAAAGAAAACAAAATGGCAATTGTTATAGTTTTTGACATTACTAAATCCTTGCAAAATTAAATTTCCCTTTTCGCGAACTCAAAGATCACAATATTAGAAAAAAAAATAAAGGAAATATTTTGGAACTGATGAATCTGCTAAAAAGTGCGATCCAGTGCTTCGAGAACATCAAGTGTAGGTAAAATAAAATTAAAAAACAAGGTATCACCTCAAATTTAAAATGAATTCGTTGAAGTTTAGGAGATACAGTTCACCAAAAATCATCTTGCATTTACAGGATACCAAATATTCCACTGTATTCAAGAAAGTAGACATTTTAGAATATTTCAAAGATTTAATTGAAACGAAAAAAGAATCTGCTTACGACATTTCTAAAATGATTTTAAATAAATGATGGTCTTAAAATAATGGATTGCGGAGGCTCAACGCAAATAAAAAAAATAAAATTCTTCATGGTTGGAAAGTATACAGGTGTTCAAGAAATACTCAAAGACATAAATCTCATCGTGGAATCTCCCTTAAGCCTGATTTGTTTACATGCTGGTCCAATGGAAACGAACTCTCCAACTATTTTATTGTCTTCTAGAGCGTTGTTACGTATTGTGTTCCATGTCCACACTCCATTTGAACGATCAGATGTAATTGCTGCTACTGGCAAGGCATAAACAGACTTTAGGATACAAAATAGTGAATATAAAATCGAGCCATTTTGAGGTTATTCTGAAAGCTAAAGAAGAACTGAAAGAGTTAAACGAAAAAGCTAAACACACGAAAAGACGCAGGACCTGAAACATGTTCTAACTTGAAACATATTTAAAGTAAATGATATCCGAAATTATGTACAAACCTATAGTAATAAAAGATGCTTTGCAGATGCTACTCACAGATAAAATAATGGAATACTTTGACATTAATGTCCTAAACTTTTATGTGGAGACTTTATCATTTAATTGAACCTTCCATTCAAAGATTGACAGAGCAAATTTTTGGCGATCAAAGCGAATATGTAGAAAAACAGTTCAGACGAAAGTTGTATTCTTCATAAGATGAGGCTACTATAGAAATTCATGTGAGGTTTTGGCAGTTAAAGAATTCGGAAAACAGATATCATTTTAGTACACCAGCTAATCTATTGTATTTTGAAATTTTGCCTTCAAATGAAAGTATTCAAAGTATATCTAATAACTTTGTAAGGCAAAGACTATTTTACCTCATGGTTCAAAAAGTAATTAATGAATTCCAGCCAAGGTAATTTATTCAAGTTTATGAAGCAATAACATTACTTGGAATAATCCTGACAACTGTCATAAGTAATGCCATCAGTGAGAGAAATTCTCTAAACTTAAGTTAATAAAAAATTAATTACGATTAATAATGAATGCACCAAGACTGGATAATATATGCCTTTTTCTGACTATTGGGCATGACATGGCTGACAATATACCGTATTTACATCAAATATTCTGCCATAAGCAAAAGCAAAAGTCCTCAATTGTATTTTTTTTAATTGAAAGCGTTTCTACATGTTTTTATTAATAACGTAAAATGTATTGTATTCTTCTTATTAATAGTTTCAAATAAAATTTTTTTATATATTCCTATAGCATCAACTTGTTTATTTATTTATTTAGGGGGGGGGCAACTTAGGTTCTGTCCCTAGTGGCACATACTCAAGCTACTATACCCGTGATCTGTAACAACTATGATATACCCGTGATCTGTAACAACTATGATATACCCGTGATCTGTAACAACTATGATATACCCGTGATCTGTAACAACTATGATATACCTGTGATCTGTAACAACTATGATATACCCGTGATCTGTAACAACTATGATATACCCGTGATCTGTAACAACTATGATATACCTGTGATCTGTAACAACTATACTATACCCGTGATCTGTAACAACTATGATATACCCGTGATCTGTAACAACTATGATATACCCGTGATCTGTAACAACTATGATATACCTGTGATCTGTAACAACTATGATATACCCGTGATCTGTAACAACTATGATATACCCGTGATCTGTAACAACTATGATATACCCGTGATCTGTAACAACTATGATATACCCGTGATCTGTAACAACTATGATATACCTGTGATCTGTAACAACTATGATATACCCGTGATCTGTAACAACTATGATATACCCGTGATCTGTAACAACTATGATATACCTGTGATCTGTAACAACTATACTATACCCGTGATCTGTAACAACTATGATATACCCGTGATCTGTAACAACTATTCTATACCTGTGATCTGTAACAACTATTCTATACCCGTGATCTGTAACAACTATACTATACCCGTGATCTGTAACAACTATACTATACCCGTGATCTGTAACCATAACACTATACCTGTGATCTGTAAGCACTATTCTATACCCGTGTTCAGATATTGTCCCAAATGTCAATTGGAATGAACACAAATAAACGTGCCGTCGATCAAATATCAATTTTACAGACAAATATATCGCTATTGATTTTTCAAAGCCTTCAAATCAGAGCAAATAAAAATTAATTCTCTCCCTTTTGTTTTAAAAAAGTGCTGCCTTAACATTCACAGGGCCTGGTTTTCTTGGAAGAGCTAGGCAATCATTTCAAGGTCACGACTGACAAATAATAACCCCTCCCTCCCCCGTTCCCCGAACTCTATTCCTATTTTGTCCACAAGTCACGAGAAAGCCGTTTGCCTGATCCTGGGGGCCGTGCCATGGAGACATCAGCACGCAGGCATCCAGGGATGTCGGACACACCTCTGTGTTAATGCTCGCTGAGCGCTGGGCATACACCGGCTAAATTGAATGCTAACAAAGGAGTCGCGGTGTTTTGTTGGTGGGCGTCCAGAACATGACACAACTGGAAGACATTGAGAAATTTATTGGATCTGTTGGTAAAGTAATGGGAATTGGTGGGGGGGAGGGGGGAGGTCACTCTAAACAATTGTCTTCAAAACTTTTTTTTTGTTCTTTGCAAAGCGTGGGGGGTGGGGGGGGGTGAAGTTGTCTCTAAACTTTGTTGGCCATGACAAAACAAGTGGCATTAGAAATGCTATGCAATTGAACGAGATATCTTTATCCGGTGTAATGAGAGTTTTTGTGGCCGGTATTGTTTTTCAGACGACTGTTCTACCGGAAGCGCCTGTTTTCGTTGGCAAACACGGGCGATGTTTAAAGCAACGACCCGGCAGTTTGGCCGACTGAGCTGAACAGAATCCAACCAATTAGAACTGATGTTAATATCCCATAACAAAATCTGATCACTTTGAATTGTGTCACTGGTAAAAACAGCAAAACCGATTTTTTAATGTGTTAGGATAATGTCTTTAAAACAAGGAGATTAACAATTTTAAATAAAAAAATTTAACATTCATGGTTGAATAAACACATCGCTTGTTTAGGACGACAATATCAGCATACGTTATAGTTGGAACTTTTATTGAAGAGTTGGCATGTCAGAGATCAATAAAGTTATTTCATCAAATCATGACCTCTGACCTCTAGCCTATGCACCCCAATGTAACCCCGTGTAACTGATGATGATGAGGCCATTCAAATTATGTTCATATAAAAATTACTCCGTTTCATGATAGCGACCGAAGAGTAGGAAAGTTCACAGTTCAAGCAAGTTTATTGACAAGAAAAGGTCAAAGGTCAATTCAATCAGTGATGTCAGTGCCCATCGATCCAATATAAGAAATTCACTGACATAGAGCTATAACCCAACCCTCCACTCCGTGCAACGGTTCCTGTGATACTAGAAACATGATGTAACATAGATGACACCTCACACCATTTAATCATTAGTGACACCACACACCATTTAGACATTAGAGACACCTCACACCTTTAGACATTAGTGACACCACACACCATTTAGACATTAGTGACATCACACACCATTTAGACTTTAGTAACACCACACACCATTTAGACATTAGTGACACCTCACACCTTTAGACATTAGTTGCACTACACACTCAGTGAAACCACACACCATTTGGAAATTAATGACACCACACACCATTTAGACATTAGTGACGCCACACACCATTAATACGTTATTGACACCACACACCATTTAAACATATATGCGAACTTACACTCTAAAGAATTTGGTGAATCCATACATCATATTGTCATAAGTGAAGAAACCTATATAAATTAATGAAGCATACCATTTAGACTTAAGACATCAGTGAGACGAAAGACCCTTTAGACTTAAGACATCAGTGAGACGAAAGACCCTTTAGACTTAAGACATCAATGAGACGAAAGACCCTACAGACATAAATTTCAAACGACACAACATTAGACCTAAGTGCTTTCCCGCATCCTGAAGATTTATATTAGTGAAACGACGCACAGCATGGACTTAAGATAAATATGAAACCCCATTCAATTTGAACATAACCGAATAGTATTTTTTTTAAACTGTCAAGTTCTACAGTATGGGCGACTGCATCACTCTTCGGTGGTCGCTTATTGATTGGCATGTATTTCAATGCTGTTCTGTAAAAGGATTTTGTTGTTGATGATTAAGGACTCTATTGTTGCCGAGGTGAGACGCTGGTCATACAACGCTCGGAAAAACTGAGTCCTACGACAACAGCATCCTCCACACAACCTGCTAGAGCAGAACAGCAACACGATATTCACATTAAATTACTTTGATCAAACGGTGATTTTTTTTTAAACAACAGTTCTCGCAAACGCCCTGTTAGTAAATATCAAGTCAATGGGAGCACTGAAATCAAACCTAACAAGCACTTGGTCTTGGATCTACACGTGGTTATTAAAACCTGAACTGTTGTATAAGTCCCAGCCCCAACAGGACGCCGCCTATACTAAAGTTTTTTTGTTAACTCATTGTGCACACAAACTAGAAGTGGACTGGTGCAGAACGCCGAGTTGTGACAAGCTGTCAAACTTGATCAAATAACTTGTGACAAGCTGTCAAACTTGATCAAATAACTTGTGACAAGCTGTCAAACTTGATCAAATAACTTGTGACAAGCTGTCAAACTTTTTCAAATAACTTGTGACAAGCTGCCAAACTTGATCAAATAAGTTGTGACAAGCTGTCAAACTTGATCAAAAAAGATGTGAGATTGAGCCTGACTCATGGCTAGTGGCTCATGGCTAGGGGCTCATAGCTATTGGCTCATAGCTAGTGGCTCATGGCTAAGTGTTTCATGGCTAAGTGACTCATGGCTAAGTGTTTCATGGCTAAGTGACTCATGGCTAAGTGAATCATTGCTAAGTGACTCATGGCTAAGTGAATCATTGCTAAGTGACTCATGGCTAAGTGAATCATTGCTAAGTGACTCATGGCTAAGTGAATCATTGCTAAGTGACTCATGGCTAAGTGAATCATTGCTAAGTGACTCATGGCTAAGTGAATCATTGCTAAGTGACTCATGGCTAAGTGAATCATTGCTAAGTGACTCATGGCTAAGTTACTCATGGCTAAGTGACTCATGAAAAGTGACTCATGGCTAAGTGACTCATGGCTAAGTGACCCATGGCGAAGTGACTCATGGCTAAGTGACCCATGGCTAAGTGACTCATGGTGAAGTGACCCATGGCGAAGTGACTCATGGCTAAGTGACTCATGGCTAAGTGAATCATTGCTAAGTGACTCATGGCTAAGTGAATCATTGCTAAGTGACTCATGGCTAAGTGAATCATTGCTAAGTGACTCATGGCTAAGTTACTCATGGCTAAGTGACTCATGGCTAAGTTACTCATGGCTAAGTGACTCATGAAAAGTGACTCATGGCTAAGTGATTCATGGCTAAGTGACCCATGGCGAAGTGACTCATGGCTAAGTAACCCATGGCTAAGTGACTCATGGCGAAGTGACCCATGGCGAAGTGACTCATGGCTAAGTGACTCATGGCTAAGTGGTTCATGGCTAAATGACTCATGGCTAAGTGACCCATGGCTAAGTGACTCATGGCTAAGTGACCCATGGCGAAGTGACTCATGGCTAAGTGACCCATGGCTAAGTGACTCATGGCTAAGTGACTCATGGCTAAGTGACTCATGGCTAGTGATTCCATGACTTGTGACTCATCGCTACCCACTTATGGCTGATGTTAAGCCCTGATTGTTAAAGATTTCCTCCAAGTGTCAACTATTTGAAGAGTCCATGAACGGAGTCTTTAGTGGATCAGTTGTGATCCCTTGCTACAACTCAATATCCGGAGTCGGTTGAACATCTCTGCCGACGTCACAGGTAGTTCAGAGTTACCGTTATGGAGACCCTTTACCACCCCACCCCCACCCCCAGGAGTTAGGGATTACATATGCATTGCCCTGACAAGCCAGCTAGCCTCTCACGCTAATGTTGACACATGAGACCAATCCCTCATTCAGGTAGCCATTGTGTTCATTCCAGCACAGACCAGCGGCCAACAATTCCCTGGTTAATGACTGCTAAAATTACATGCACCAATTTATCCAGTAAACACTTTCCAAGGGGGGGGGAACTCTCTTGGGGGTGGTTTGGGGTTTTGCCTGGTTCGTTAGCAATTGTTGCCTTCAATGATCTCCCCTTTTGGTGGAATTTAATTGCCGATTATGTGCGTTGGCCAGGTATTAGCGACCGCTGATTGGTGGAAATTGTTGCCAGATTTCCTTGTACGGATTTCCAAAGGATTGAGTTATCCGTTTTATGCATGTTTCCTTACAGTTATAAAATCGTGAACAGATTTTTAAAGAGCAGAGTTACTTACATTTTTGTCGTGTTTAGTGTATTTATCATTATACTCCATTTTAAAGAGAAGTATTTTATGTTCTAACTTTTCGGTTGAAAACGTTGGTTTAAAAAAGAATAATAATATTAATTAAATTAAAATAAAAATCCTGTACAGTGATTTACATGGGGTTAAAAAAAGAAGACTTTCAGTATGTTAAAGAAAATTAATGCAAACCGTCCTTGTGTGTGGGACAAGGGAGTGTGGGACAAGGGTGTGTGGGACAAGGGAGTGTGAGACAAGGTGTGTGGGAAAAGGGAGTGTGGGACAAGGGTGTGTGGGACAAGGGTGTGTGGGACAAGGGTGTGTAGAACAAGGAAGTGTGGGACAAGGGTGTGTGGGACAAGGGAGTGTGGGACAAGGGAGTGTGGGACAAGGGAGTGTGGGACAAGGGTGTGTGGGACAAGGGAGTGTGGGACAAGGGTGTGTGGGACAATGGTGTGTAGGACAAGGGAGTGTGGGACAAGGGAGTGTGGGACAAGGGTGTGTGGGACAAGGGTGTGTAGGACAAGGGTGTGTGGGACAAGGGTGTGTGGGACAAGGGTGTGTAGGACAAGGGTGTGTGGGACAAGGGAGTGTGGGACAAGGGTGTGTGGGGCAAGGGAGTGTGGGACAAGGGTGTGTGGGACAAGGGTGTATGGGACAAGGGTGTTTGGGACAAGGGTGTGTGGGACAAGGGTGTGCCGTTGTGTGTGTGGCATGTCTGAGGGTATGTGTGTCAGGGTATGTCTGTATACAGTTGCCCCATTTGAGTGTGCTCGTATGTCAGCAAGTGCGCGTGTTAATCACCACAGTTAAGTTTCTTCTCAAGAGATCTAGATTATAAAATCCCACTAGTCATTCTTTAAGCCAGCTTGCCCTAAATGGTGCTGGAAAAAACGGACCTTCTCCAAGAGCCTTGATATACCTTTTCAGATACATAGTATTGGTCAGATACATAGTATTGGTCAGATGCATACTAGTGGTCAGATACATAGTATTGGTCAGATGCATAGTATTGGTCAGATACATAGTATTGGTCAGATGCATAGTATTGGTCAGATGCATAGTATTGGTCAGATACATAGTATTGGTCAGATGCATAGTATTGATCAGATGCATAGTATTGGTCAGATGCATAGTATTGGTCAGATGCATAGTATTGGTCAGATACATAGTATTGGTCAGATACATAGTATTGGTCAGATGCATAGTATTGGTCAGATGCATAGTATTGGTCAGATGCATAGTATTGGTCAGATGCATAGTATTGGTCAGATACATAGTATTGGTCAGATACATAGTATTGGTCAGATACATAGTATTGGTCAGATACATAGTATTGGTCAGATACATAGTATTGGTCAGATACATAGTATTGGTCAGATACATAGTATTGGTCAGATACATAGTATTGGTCAGATACATAGTATTGGTCAGATACATAGTATTGGTCAGATACATAGTATTGGTCAGATACATAGTATTCGTCAGATACATAGTATTGGTCAGATACATAGTATTGGTCAGATACATAGTATTGGTCAGATACATAGTATTGGTCAGATGCATACTAGTGGTCAGATACATAGTATTGGTCAGATGCATAGTATTGGTCAGATACATAGTATTGGTCAGATGCATAGTATTGGTCAGATGCATAGTATTGGTCAGATACATAGTATTGGTCAGATGCATAGTATTGATCAGATGCATAGTATTGGTCAGATGCATAGTATTGGTCAGATGCATAGTATTGGTCAGATACATAGTATTGGTCAGATACATAGTATTGGTCAGATGCATAGTATTGGTCAGATGCATAGTATTGGTCAGATGCATAGTATTGGTCAGATGCATAGTATTGGTCAGATACATAGTATTGGTCAGATACATAGTATTGGTCAGATACATAGTATTGGTCAGATACATAGTATTGGTCAGATACATAGTATTGGTCAGATACATAGTATTGGTCAGATACATAGTATTGGTCAGATACATAGTATTGGTCAGATACATAGTATTGGTCAGATACATAGTATTGGTCAGATACATAGTATTGGTCAGATACATAGTATTGGTCAGATACATAGTATTGGTCAGATACATAGTATTGGTCAGATACATAGTATTGGTCAGATACATAGTATTGGTCAGATACACTAGACAAAAAAATTAACAAATATCATACTGGACCTTTGGTGCATCTCTGGAATGTGTCTTGTGGACCACCAAACTCAGCAATTGAGAACCGCTGCTCTAATCATCATGACAATTCCAGTGATAGTTTGTGTTATTTATTTATTAATTTTATTATGATTGTGTTTTTATATGTTGTGTGTCCTTTTGTTATGTTGTGCTTCTTGCGTTATTTTGCTTTGTTTTTGTGCTATTGTTTTATTGTTTTTGTGTTATTGTTATATTGTTTTTGTGTTATTGTTTTATTGTTTTTGTGTTACTGTTTTATGGTTTTTGTGTTATTGTTTTATTGTTTTGTGTTATTGTTTTATTGTTTTTGTGTTATTGTTTTATTGTTTTTGTGTTACTGTTTTATTGTTTTTGTGTTATTGTTTTATTGTTTTTGTCTTATATGTGCGTTATTGTAATTTAACTCACGTTCAAGATTCTGTTACCATCTTGTGTTGTACATAACAAGTTCTTTTCTCTGTTTCTCCAAATTTTTCTCTCTACCTTCCTACCTATACATTCACCTTTCATCATCTCCTTACTTAATACTTAATTTCTTTCTCTCTCCCTACCCCCCTCTCTCTCTCTCTCTCTCTCGCTCACTCTCTTCCCCCCCCTCTCTCTCTCTCTCTCTCTCTATCACTCTCTTTCACTCTCTCCCCCTCTCTCTCCCCCCCCTCTCTCTCTCGTTGTCAATCCCACTCCCACCCACAGAAATTAATCGATCAAAATATGTTTATATGTTTCCAATGAAGAGATACAGGATCATAAATGACGTGGCGGCCATAAAACATAAACATAAAATATTAAAATAAACATAAAATATTAAAATAAACATAAAATATTAAAATAAACATAAAATATTAAAATAAACATCAAATATTAAAATAAATATAAAATATTAAAATAAACATAAAATATTAAAAATAAACATAAAATATTAAAATAAACATAAAATATTAAAATAAACATAAAATATTAAAATAAACATAAAATATACCAAATATAATATTGTAAAGTGAGGTAATGACGTATTATGTTCATCCTGGATCAACAAAAGTGATAGAGTCAGCAGGAGTCAGAACGAATCTTCAGGAGTCAGAAAGAGTCAACAGGAGTCAGAAAGAATCATCAGGAGTCAGAAAGAGTCATCAGGAGTCAGAAAGAGTCAGCAGGGGTCAGAAAGAATCGTCAGGAGTCAGAACCTACTGGGTGATCGCCCCTTACCTCAAAACATCGGATGACCTTGGCCAGGCTGACAGTCCCCTCCCTCAAGGTCACCAGAAGGTTGAAGGCGGCGTAATCCTCGGGGAAGGCGTCTGGTAAGAGTCCAGGGGCGAATCCCTCCTCGTCGCCCACAGAGTCAGTTTTGCTGAGGCGCCGCTCCTGCTTCTTGAATTCCTTATTGGCAGCTGTTTCAAACTTGGCGTCTGCAATCAAACTTTTCTTGCGCCATCCGCCATGCTGAAATAATGCAAGATTGGGGTAAGAGCAAGCTTTTCAGATACTGAAATAATGCAAGATTTGGTTAAGTGTAAGCTTTTCAGATAGTGACATAATGAAAGATGGAGGTAAAAGCAAGCTTTTCGGATACTGAAATAATGAAAGATTGACGTAAGTGCAAGCTTTTTTCAGATCTATATATAGATCGATTGTAAACTTACTTATTTTATTTAAGGTTATGTTTTAAAAGTTAATGTATTTTGTACAATTCTATTCTTGTTACTTTATAGGTTTTGAATTTCTCATATAGGCTGATGGTACTTTTTCAACATATTTCAACACGATGAATCATCAACTGTTTATTCTTTTGTTCAAGTTGTCATGTTTGACTCCTATTTTCCCCTAATGTTACATATGTATATAATATATATAAATATATGTTTGACTCCTATTTTTCCCTAATGATACTTATGTATATAATATATATAAATATATATTTGACTCCTATTTTTCCCTAATGTTATATCGCACATCTATAGAAATCGATTGACCAGAGAAATGCTCTCGTTTTTTTTTCTCATTGCAAAAACCACAGAACCATCACGTGAACTTTGACCCCTACCTGCATCTTTTCGCCTTTCTAAACTCTGCACTATATGTTCTTCCTTTCTTTTCTTTTTTTATTTGATAAAACCGCGTAACAACGTAAATGAAGAATGCTAACACAGAACCACATTCACCAAACAAAACACTAAGAATGATGGCTAGACATATTTCGTTCAGTCGTGAAAACAGTGAAGCTGCACTACAAGGGTCTTTGATTATTAGTAGATAACAATCAGAAGAGATCTTCATTTTTTCACATACATTCATTCATTATCATTCTTGGTCGTTCTAATTTCCCCATCAACCTGTTCTGTTAAGTGGGTTTTTTCCAACAATCGTAGTCTTAATCATAATTAATCATAATTTAGTAGACTCTTCAGTTGAAAATTGTGTGAGTTCCCGAGATGACACACCTGTCGTTAGCCTTCATGTAAAGAAACAGGAATTTCAATTCTGTCGGTTTCAGAAACTCTTCTGAAAAAATAGTTTTCTCAGCTTGGTAATGTATTAGGTCCTATGTTTTAATATTTGTTGGCTCAGCTTGGTACTGTATTAGGTCCTATGTTGTAATATTTGTTGGCTCAGCTTGGTAATGTATTAGGTCCTATGTTGTAATATTTGTTGGCTCAGCTTGGTAATGTATTAGGTCCTATGTTGTAATATTTGTTGGCTCAGCTTGGTAATGTATTAGGTCCTATGTTGTAATATTTGTTGGCTCAGCTTGGTAATGTATTAGGTCCTATGTTGTAATATTTGTTGGCTCAGCTTGGTAATGTATTAGGTCCTATGTTGTAATATTTGTTGGCTCAGCTTGGTACTGTATTAGGTCCTATGTTGTAATATTTGTTGGCTCAGCTTGATAATGTATTAGGTCCTATGTTGTAATATTTGTTGGCTCAGCTTGGTACTGTATTAGGTCCTATGTTGTAATATTTGTTGGCTCAGCTTGGTAATGTATTAGGTCCTATGTTGTAATATTTGTTGGCTCAGCTTGGTACTGTATTAGGTCCTATGTTGTAATATTTGTTGGCTCAGCTTGGTAATGTATTATGTCCTATGTTGTAATATTTGTTGGCTCAGCTTGGTAATGTATTAGGTCTTATGTTGTAATATTTGTGGGCTCAGCTTGGTAATGTATTAGGTCTTATGTTGTAATATTTGTGGGCTCAGCTTGGTAATGTATTAGGTCTTATGTTGTAATATTTTTTGGCTAAGCTTGGTAATTTATTAGGTCCTATGTTGTAATATTTGTTGGCTCAGCTTGGTAATGTATTAGGTCCTATGTTGTAATATTTGTTGGCTCAGCTTGGTAATGTATTAGGTCCTATGTTGTAATATTTGTTGGCTCAGCTTGGTAATGTATTAGGTCCTATGTTGTAATATTTGTTGGCTCAGCTTGGTAATGTATTAGGTCCTATGTTGTAATATTTGTTGGCTCAGCTTGGTAATGTATTAGGTCCTATGTTGTAATATTTGTTGGCTCAGCTTGGTAATGTATTAGGTCCTATGTTGTAATATTTGTTGGCTCAGCTTGGTACTGTATTAGGTCCTATGTTGTAATATTTGTTGGCTCAGCTTGGTAATGTATTAGGTCCTATGTTGTAATATTTGTTGGCTCAGCTTGGTAATGTATTAGGTCTTATGTTGTAATATTTGTTGGCTCAGCTTGGTACTGTATTAGGTCCTATGTTGTAATATTTGTTGGCTCAGCTTGGTAATGTATTATGTCCTATGTTGTAATATTTGTTGGCTCAGCTTGGTAATGTATTAGGTCTTATGTTGTAATATTTGTGGGCTCAGCTTGGTAATGTATTAGGTCCTATGTTGTAATATTTGTTGGCTCAGCTTGGTAATGTATTAGGTCTTATGTTGTAATATTTGTTGGCTCAGCTTGGTAATGTATTAGGTCCTATGTTGTAATATTTGTTGGCTCAGCTTGGTAATGTATTAGGTACTATGTTGTAATATTTGTTGGCTCAGCTTGGTACTGTATTAGGTCCTATGTTGTTATATTTGTTGGCTCAGCTTGGTAATGTATTAGGTCCTATGTTGTAATATTTGTTGGCTCAGCTTGGTAATGTATTAGGTCCTATGTTGTAATATTTGTTGGCTTAGCTTGGTAATGTATTAGGTCCTATGTTGTAATATTTGTTGGCTCTGTTTGGTAATGTATTAGGTCCTATGTTGTAATATTTGTTGGCTCAGCTTGGTAATGTATTAGGTCCTATGTTGTAATATTTGTTGGCTCAGCTTGGTAATGTATTAGGTCCTATGTTGTAATATTTGTTGGCTCAGCTTGGTAATGTATTAGGTCCTATGTTGTAATATTTGTTGGCTCAGGTTGGTAATGTATTAGGTCCTATGTTGTAATATTTGTTGGCTCAGCTTGGTGTTGTATTATGTCCTATGTTGTAATATTTGTTGGCTCAGCTTGGTAATGTATTAGGTCTTATGTTGTAATATTTGTTGTCTCAGCTTGGTAATGTATTAGGTCCTATGCTGTAATATTTGTTGGCTCAGCTTGGTAATGTATTAGGTCCTATGTTGTAATTATTGTTGGCTCAGCTTGGTAATGTATTAGGTCCTATGTTGTAATATTTGTTGGCTCAGCTTGGTAATGTATTAGGTCTTATGTTGTAATATTTGTTGGCTAAGCTTGGTAATGTATTAGGTCCTATGTTGTACTGTATTAGGTCCTATGTTGTAGCATGAAACTAATGAAATTTCTTGTTTAATCATGAATCTCGAATAATTTTTATCGCTTTTTAATTTACCTGAAACATTATTAAAAATGTTTGAGCGATTAGGATCCGAATGTCGTTAAATTTGGCAACCACGGGGCCCCCAGATATAATGGTGACAACCACGGGGCCCCCAGAGATAATGGTGACAACCACGGGGCCCCCAGAGATAATGGTGACAACCACGGGGCCCCCAGAAATTATGGTGACAACCACGGGGTCCCCAGAGATAATGATGACGACCAGGCAAGACAACCAGTCAGGGACAACCAGTCAGAACAACTAGTCAAGACAAGCAGTCAGGATAACCAGTCAGGACAACCAGTCAGGACAACCAGTCAGGACAACCAGTCAGGACAACCAGTCAGGACAACCAGTCAGGACAACCAATTAGGACAACTAGTCAGGATAACCAGTCAAGGACAACCAGGCAGGACAACCAGGCAGGACAACCTGACAGGACAACCAGGCAGGGCAACCAGGCAGGACAACCAGGCAGGACAACCAGGCAGAACAACCAGGCAGGACAACCAGGCAGGACAACCTGACAGGACATTTTCAGTTAATCTTAAGATGGCGGTAAATTACATCCCAAACTGACAGTTCGATGAAATCGGTTTTGAAATCGATCAGTTCAGTCCATTGTATCTCAGCACAATTCAATACACCGCCCATGTTTTCTCGGACAATGGGATGTTATTTAAACGAAGAGATTGCTGACTCCCCTTCTCCCATTGCTTTTAAACCCGCCCAACGGAAATGCTTTTAACAGCCGTTCAACCCATAAACTCAAACTAAAGTAGGAAGCCTCCATATTGAATTTAATAATTTTATCGCCCTGATCCTGAGTTTTTTAAGATGCGCGATAAAACCGTGTTTATGTTTTCATAACGTACCAAAACAAACTAATAATATTCATAATATTTCATAATATTTCAAACTTCATAATATTTTATGAATGAGCACGGGACGTAAACAAGTGATAGAATAGAACACAAACAAACAGACAACAAGGTCGATGTAAACTTGAGAACTATCAATCAACTCTAGTTACTTAACAAATATCCATACACATAACTTATTTTGTATGACTACCAATAAGTGATGACGTAAATCAAGTTTTGCGCTCCTAATTAAAAAAAGTCCATTCTTATCGGCACTGAAGTAAACATGATATCATCAAATAGGTTTGGCCACTCCAAACTTGGCACATCAAATAGGTTTGGCCACTCCAAACTTGGCACATCAAATAGGTTTGGTCACTCCAAACTTGGCACATCAAATAGGTTTGGTCACTCCAAACTTGGCACATCAAATAGGTTTGGTCACTCCAAACTTGGCACATCAAATAGGTTTGGCCACTCCAAACTTGGCACATCAAATAGGTTTGGTCACTCCAAACTTGGCACATCAAATAGGTTTGGTCACTCCAAACTTGGCACATCAAATAGGTTTGGTCACTCCAAACTTGGCACATCAAATAGGTTTGGTCACTCCAAACTTGGCACATCAAATAGGTTTGGTCACTCCAAACTTGGCACATCAAATAGGTTTGGTCACTCCAAACTTGGCACATCAAATAGGTTTGGTCACTCCAAACTTGGCACATCAAATAGGTTTGGTCACTCCAAACTTGGCACATCAAATAGGTTTGGTCACTCCAAACTTGGCATAGAAAAGGGAATTTATAAGCTTATGATATTTTTATTGTACGGCCTATTAAAAATTAAATCCATGTTTTTGTTTTACTGATAAGTTTGTAGTGAGTTTTTTTTACACATTATTTCATTGGTTGGAAATCATTTTGTTTACTTAGTATAACTCCGCATTTTTGGTCATGGAAATTAGATTTCTTCCATGAAGATATTTCATTTGAAAAATGATTAATTATTTGTTATTCCTAAGTGATATACAAGAAATACCAATCAATATCAATCTCAATATACATAATTCCCGTCGTCTGTATGTATGTATGTGTTGATGTAACGGATTTGACGTCATATAATATTTTTAGGTTATGTTAGGTGGCGCTGCAATCGATTTTGTATAAAACATATTAAATGACGTCATTGTTTTATGCTTATATTTTAATTTTTGAGAAGGGAACGATGTAAAAATAGGATTTGAGGATTTATAATTATTATGAAATACTTTGTGTACATTTCAGCAAGTTTAATATTTCGTTTTTATCAAACACGGATAAGTTACTTATGTATATTGATTCCCGTTGTCTGTATGGATTGTATAAAAATATTATATGACGTCATTGTTTTATGCTTATATTTTAATTTTTGAAAAGGAAGTATGTACAAATATGATTTGAGGATTTATAATTATTATGAAATACTTTGTGTGCATTATTTCATACATACATACAGACAACCCGTCACTAAATCATTAGCGGCGTATGCTACGCCGCGGTTCAGCTCAAATCCTATTTGTACATCGTTCCCTTTTCAAAAATTAAAATATAAGCATAAAACAATGACGTCATATAATATTTTTATACAAAATCGATCGCAGCGCCACCTAACTTACATTCATACAGACAACGAGAATCAATATACATAATTAACATAAGTAACTTATCCGTGTTTGATAAATACGAAATATTAAACTTCCTGAAATGTACACAAAGTATCAATATACATAATTCCCGTCGTCTGTTTGTATGTATGTATGTATGTGTGGATGTAACGCTATACTAATTTTAGAAAGCAGCGCACCTAATTACTGCTCCAATGCATCAAAAGGTGTGCAAATTAAAGATGCGCTGTAAAAAAAATATTGTTTTAGCTCATATATTAATTATGAAACGGGAACAATGTAAAAAGAGGATTTGATGATGGTTAATTATAAAATAAAAAAACAACCTCTATTATAAAATACTTTGTGTGCATTTCAGAAAGTTTAATGTTTCGTAGTTATCAAACAAGGACAAGTTAGTTGGGCTTTTGAAAAAAGGTGGGCGCCGAAGGCGCCCTAAAAAAAGTGCATTTTTTCAAAATAAATAGATTTCAGCTGAAAACTTACGTCATTTTTGACGGGTAATACACTAGTTTGTCTATAAATTAGAAAATGAAATTTAAAATATTATTAAATACACGAAGGACCGTGTATAAATCATAAGCTAGCATCTTGAATACAGCTGTAAGACATTTGACCACACTTACCATTAGACATTAGAGACAGTTACTTAAAATTTTAATCACCTTTAACCTTAAACAAAACAAACATCTTTATGAGCTTGACAGTTGCATAGTTGAAACTTTGCCAAAATAGTCTAGTATTTCGAAAGTCTTTTGTTTTACTACTAGTGTTTAAAACATAATCTACCAGTGTTTAAAACATAATCTACTAGTGTTTAAAACATAATCTACCAGTGATTAAAACATAATCTACCAGTGTTAAAACATAATCTACCATTGCTTAAAACATAATCTACCAGTGTTTAAAACATAATCTACCAGTGTTTAAAACGTAATCTACCAGTGTTTAAAACATAATCTACCATTGTTTAAAACATAATCTACCATTGTTTAAAACATAATCTACCAGTGTTTAAAACATAATCTACCATTGTTTAAAACATAAACTTCCAGTGCTTAAAACAATCTACTAGTGTTTAAAACAAAATCTACCAGTATTTAAAACATAATCTATCAGTGTTTAAAACATAATCTACCAGTGTTTAAAACATAAACTACCAGTGCTTAAAACATAATCTACTAGTGTTTAAAACATAATCTACCAGTGTTTAAAACATAAAATACATGTGTTTAAAACATAAACTACCAGTGTTTAAAACATAAACTATCAGTGTTTAAAACATAATCTAGCAGTGTTTAAAACATAACCTACCATTTTTAAAAAAATAAACTACCAGTGTTTGAAACATAAACTACCAGTATTTAAAACATAATCTACCAGTGTTTAAAAATAAATTACCAGTGATTAACACACTATTTTTTCTGTGGCGAAAACTAAATTAATTTTGATGGTCCCCACGAATTTTAATTTTAAAAATGTTAGCTCTATAGTTGTTACAAAGTATGTTGAGGTCATGATTTAACCCACATGAAATATACGTAACTAATTTCACATGTCTTATGAAATACGAAATTTTAGATGAAAATATGCATGTCTTATCCCACATTAATATATGTATATCCAACCCCACATAAATATATGTATCTTTTACCCACATAAACATATTTATAACATACCTCTTGGCTGAAAGCTTTTTGAAATGCCAGTCGTCGTTTGGCTGTCTCGTTGACGTCTGCTATTCCGTTCATGGTTGGTGGTGACAGAAGGTTGTTGTTGTTGTTACTTTACTTTGGGTTTATAAATCACAATAAACTTTGTCACTGCTGTACTGAGCAATTTATTTCAACAGCGATTTAATCCAACTGTGTCAGACACTAAGGGTTACCTAGTGTACAAACAACCTACTTTAAAATTCACGAGCAATCTTAAATAATAAATTATTCTGTTGTCTAGGAGACTCCAAGGGCAATTTATAAACAGTAAATTTTTATTTAAAGGTTTAAGTCATTTAGAAAGACAAGTTTGGAGTCAGATTGTGACGTACGGTCAGACGGCGAGTCAACTTATTATTTCACCAAGAACAATAGAGTGTAAGCAATAGAGTGAGATCAATAGAGTGTGAACAATAGAGTGAGAACAATAGAGTGTAAGCAATAGAGTGAGATCAATAGAGTGTGAACAATAGAGTGAGAACAATAGAGTGTAAGCAATAGAGTGAGAACAATAGAGTGTGAACAATAGAGTGAGAACAATAGAGTGTAAGCAATTGAGTGAGAACAATAGAGAGTGAACAATAGAGTGTGGGCAATAGAGTGTGGGCAATAGAGTATGAACAATAGAGTGTGAACAATAGAGTTTGAACTATAGATCGTGAACAATAGAATGTGAACAATAGAATGTGAACAATAGAATGTGAACAATAGAATGTGAACAATAGAGTGTGAACAGTAGAATGTGCCTATTCTAGCCCCCTTCCCCTCTTGCTAATAATACACTGATCTAGTTTTACAATCTCATTTCAACACGTGGTCCATTCAACACTATGTCTTAGGTCACTAGACAATAATGCCAATGTAAGTGAGTCATTCTAACACAAGGTCATTACAATAATATACCATCAACTGTCTAATGTGACAACACAAGTCTGACAACTGTCTGATGTGACATCGATCAGTGTGACAACTGTCTGATGTGATATCGACCAGTGTGACAACTGTCTGATGTGACAGCGACCAGTGTAGCAACTGTCTGATGTGACAGCGACCAGTGTAACAACTGATGTGACAGCGACCAGTGTGACAACTGTCTGATGTGACAGCAATCAGTGTGATAACTGTCTCGTGTCACAGCGACCAGTGTGACAACTGTCTGATGTGACAGCGACTAGTGTGACAACTGTCTGATGTGACAGCGACTAGTGTGACAACTGTCTGATGTGACAGCGACCATTGAAACAACTTTCTGATGTGACAGCGACCCCGGTGACAACTGTCTGATGTGACATCAACCAGTGTGATAACTGTCTCATGGGACAGCGACCAGTGTGACAACTGTCTAATGTGACAGCTACCACTATGACAACTTTTTGATGTGACAGCATAAGTCTGACAACTGTCTAATGTTGACCATTGGTACAGGATAGAAAGACAAGTGTACGGGTGACAGAAAAGAATAAAAATTTAATTATAGAAATCATCAGTGAAGAATATTGTGTTAAATATATTTAAATAATAACCTTTTAAAGAATAATTGCAGTTATTTATTTTTTTTAAATATCAAGACTTTTAGGTTCGTCCCTAAACTTCGCTCAGATTTGGTGAGATCTTACTATAGTTTGCCACAGAGTTCGTCTTTTCATTTCGAAAATTTAAACAATTAAAATTTCCTATCGCGAAAGGTGATGAAAGAAACTCCGTCAGATATCAATCAAATCTCCAAGAATGAACAATGCAACATGGCACCGAGCCACGCATGCGCAAACAAGCCTGACGGAGACTAGAACGTAGCGTAGCTGCCAGCGGTGAGCCGTGATGTTGTAGTGCGCTCTCGCCGTGGGGGAGGAATATTTATAGAGTGGCACCTGGGGTGGGCGCTAACGGGATGTGTTGGGAGGGAGTGGCTTGAGTTGTGGGGCGGATGTGTGGATTAAAACATGGATGGGAGGTGGCAAAGGTCAGTTTTGCCAATAGATTTATTAGGTATAGAGCCGTGGCCTAACTTAGTAAATTCCCTACGTCGATTGGTGAGAAGTGTCAAAGACGCAAGGGGAAGGGCCGGGTAAAACTCCGTTAGTCCGCGCAAAGGCACGGAGTGAAAAAAATCAAGGGGTGCAAAATTCATTTTTATGAAACTGCGAGGGGAACGTTCCAAAAATGAATTACAAAAACAAGTCCCAAAAATGAGTCCAAAAATCCTTTTTAAATAGAATATTATATAAACGTATCCTTTTAAATAATATAAGAATAATAAATTTTATCTTATACAGCAAAACTTCGATTTAAGCCCGGGACGCAGTAAGTTTCATGATGAGAGTTACACCAATTGGTCAGGGCCGCCTTCACAATGGTAGGGCCCTATGCGGCTTAGTATGCGAAATGGACTGCGCGATGCCCAGTCTGGGTAGGGATAAGGATAAGTGAAAATTAAGACAGGCGGGGCCTATGAAAGTGCGGGGCTCTCTACGGCCGTATAGGCTGCAGTGGCCATGATAAATTATATGGCCATATCATCATTAGAAGGAGCCAACTTCTTTAATACAGTATAGTCTCCAGATTGTTGGTTTCTCATGGACTTTCAGAAGGCCATTTTTTGAAGTACGTTAACGAACTAACCTTAAAACGTCTCAGTTACACCACCTGGGAAAGTATTGTTTGTTTCTTGTGGACTTTCAGAAGACCAATCTTTTGAAGCAAGTTGAATAACAAGCTTTTGAGCCCTCTCAGTGACACCAGGTGGGAAAGACAAATTGGTGCTTTAAAGTCGTTGATGTAACTAATCGGTAAAATATTTGATACATTGGATAGCATTTACCAGACCAACGTTATAGTATGGATATTTTAGATGAAGCATGTGGATTACTTACGCAAAAACAACAATTCAAAGTTCTTTGTTTTGTCGTGATATGGGATAAGGTATTATATCATGTCAATAAGGTATTATATCATGTCAATATGGTATTATATCATGTCAATAAGGTATTATATCATGTCAATAAGTATTATATCATGTCAATAAGGTATTATATCATGTCAATAAGGTATTATATCATGTCAATAAGGTATTATATCATGTCAATAAGGTATTATATCATGTCAATAAGGTATTATATCATGTCAATAAGGTATTATATCATGTCAATTCCATTAGTAAACTCATACAGTCCAAACATGATTTTGCCTTGGCAATAAAGCTTTTGGAAAGTTCCAAATTTGTTAGGTATTTTAGATCGGACAATCTCTTTAATGCCATCATTGTTTATGCTGGAAAATTTGATTTCTAAAAAGACGCAGATTTTAAAAAATTGACTCAATACGTAGACATCGAGTTTGTCGGAAAACAAAACACTTAAAAATTACTAAATTGAACTTTTTTATCACATGGTTGACACTTCAATAAAAAAAAACAATGGTATTAGAAAAAAGATTTTCTCAGCTGCAACATCACAACAGTAATTTCTGAGGTGTTTTTTTTACCATATATTTGTACTAAAAGATGTTAATTCTTCTGTAATTTCGGCCTATTGCGAAAATGTGGAAGTCCTTTAAAAAGATCTGATATAAACAGCCATGCAAATTTATGATGAAATATCAGCGGTGTGTGCTCTATTGAAAAATGATTTACTAGCTTTGGAAGTTTTAACATTCATAACAAAAATGAATTAAGCTCCAAACTTGAGAATCGCTCTAAGAACTTCACCAACTCTCCAAAAAGTGTTGCATCCGGGAAATCAAGAAATATTTGAGAACACCAACATCTCCAACAGTACAGCCAGACGCTCGCTATAGCTATACTAGCAAACTAGCTGACCGTTATTATATTATATTATACTAGCGTATCACCCGTCAAAAATGACGGAAGTTTTCAGCTGAAATCTATTTATTTTATTAAAAAATGCACTTTTTTAGGGCGCCTACGGCACCGACCTATTCAAAAGCCCAACTAACTTGTCCTTGTTTGATAAATACGAAATATTAAACTTTCTGAAATGTACACAAAGTATTTTATAAATCCTCTTTTTACATTGATACCTTTTCCAAAATTAAAATACATGTATGAGCGAAAACAATGACGTCATATAATATTGTTTTACAGCGCATCTTTAATTTGCACACCTTTTGATGCATTGGTGCAGTAATTTGGTTTTCCCTGCTTTCTAAAATTAGTAGCGTCACGGACAGACATTGCAAATTATATTGTTTAATTATATAGCTTTATTATATATTTGCTATGTTAGCAAACTAGATGATCCGTTATTATAATATATTATATAGCTATATTATATATTAGCTATGTTAGCAAATTAGATGAGCCGTTATTATATTATATTATATAGCTATATTATATATTAGCTATATTATATATTAGCTATGTTAGCACGTGAGAAAGAACTCAAATACTGCATAGATGTTTATAAATTAATTTGAGATTTCTCTGAAATAAAATTCTTAAAATGTGTTTGAACTATGCTCGTGTGAACTGGGTTTTTTTTTATGATGTATTTTAATTTAAAAGTTATAACAAGTATTACAGTGTTGTTTTTTTGGACGTTCACTAAAATTATGGTGTTTTTTTTAACTATATACTTTTTATTTTATAACATGTACATTGTAATTACGTAGGGGTGCAATTTTTTGTAACTTTTGAACGGAGCGGTTCAAATAGTAATCCGGCCCTGGAAGAGTATGTGACAGTTGTATGCTTCGATGATAACTCTTTTCTAAATTAAAGTCATAATCTCAGACTAGAGTTACAACGATGACGTCATAATCTCAGACTAGAGTTACAACGATGACGTCATAATCTCAGACTAGAGTTACCACGATGACGTCATAATCTCAGACTACAGTTACAACGATAAAGTCATAATCTCAGACTAGAGTTACAACGATGACGTCATAATCTCAGACTAGATTTACAACAATAAAGTCATAATCTCAGACTAGAGTTACAACGATAAAGTCATAATCTCAGACTAGAGTTACAACGATAAAGTCATAATCTCAGACTAGAGTTACAACGATAAAGTCATAATCTCAGACTAGAGTTAAAACGATAAAGTCATAATCTCAGACTAGAGTTACAACGATAAAGTCATAATCTCAGACTAGAGTTACAACAATAAAGTCATAATATCAGACTAGAGTTACAACGATAAAGTGATAATCTCAGACTAGAGTTACAACGATGACGTCATAATCTACAACGATAAAGTGATAATCTCAGACTAGAGTTACAACGATGACGTCATAATCTCAGACTAGAGTTACAACAATAAAGTCATAATCTCAGACTAGAGTTATAACGATAAAGTCATAATCTGAGACTAGAGTTACAACGATAAAGTCATAATCTCAGACTTGAGTTACAACGATAAAGTAATAATCTCAGACTAGAGTTACAACGAGGAAGTCATAATCTCAGACTATAGTTACAACGATAAAGTCATAATCTCAGACTAGAGTTACAAAGATAAAGTCATAATCTCAGACTAGAGTCACAACGATAAAGTCATAATCTCAGACTAGTGTTACAACGATAAAGTCATAATCTCAGACTAGAGTTACAACGATGAAGTCATAATCTCAGACTAGAGTTACAACGATAAAGTCATAATCTCAGACTAGAGTTACAAAGATAAAGTCATAATCTCAGACTAGAGTTACAACGATAAAGTCATAATCTCAGACTAGAGTTACAACGATGAAGTCATAATCTCAGACTAGAGTTACAACGATGACGTCATAATCTCAGACTACAGTTACAACGATAAAGTCATAATCTCAGACTAGAGTTACAACGATGAAGTCATAATCTCAGACTAGAGTTACAACGATGACGTCATAATCTCAGACTACAGTTACAACGATAAAGTCATAATCTCAGACTAGAGTTACAACGATGACGTCATAATCTCAGACTAGAGTTACAACAATAATGTCATAATCTCAGACTAGAGTTACAACGATAAAGTCATAATCTCAGACTAGAGTTAAAACGATAAAGTCATAATCTCAGACTAGAGTTACAACGATAAAGTAATAATCTCAGACTAGAGTTACAACGAGGAAATCATAATCTCAGACTAGAGTTAAAACGATAGTCATAATCTCAGACTAGAGTTACAACGATAAAGTCATAATCTCAGACTAGAGTTACAAAGATAAAGTCATAATCTGAGACTAGAGTTACAACGATAAAGTCATAATCTCAGACTAGAGTTACAACGATAAAGTCATAATCTCAGACTTGAGTTACAACGATAAAGTAATAATCTCAGACTAGAGTTACAACGAGGAAGTCATAATCTCAGACTAGAGTTACAACGATAAAGTCATAATCTCAGACTAGAGTTACAACGATAAAGTCATAATCTCAGACTAGAGTCACAACGATAAAGTCATAATCTCAGACTAGAGTTACAACGATAAAGTCATAATCTCAGACTAGAGTTACAACGATGAAGTCATAATCTCAGACTAGAGTTACAACGATAAAGTCATAATCTCAGACTAGAGTTACAAAGATAAAGTCATAATCTCAGACTAGAGTTACAACGATAAAGTCATAATCGCAGGCTAGAGTCACAACGAAAAAATTAATTTTTGAATTCAAACACAAGTTATTTGATTTGTCCCCCTCTATAGCGATGTCTGACTATGTTGTCTAGTTCTTCACATGAAGAATCTGCTCTGGATATGAATGGCGAGACGGCCTATAGGCAATGATGTATATGGCGAGACGGCCTATAGGAAATGATGTATATGGTGAGATGGCCTATAGGCAATGATGTATATGGCGAGACGGCCTATAGGCAATGATGTATATGGCGAGACGGCCTATAGGCAATGATGTATATGGCGAGACGGCCTATAGGCAATGATGTATATGGCGAGACGGCCTATAGGCAATGATGTATATGGCGAGATGGCATATAGGCAATGATGTATATGGCGAGATTGCCTATATGCAATGATTTAAAATGTTTGTAAAGCTTTTATGATTCTGATTTCGTCTCTGTTTTATTTTCTTCTTAAAGAAATCACGCGTGAGAGAGTTCAACTTTCAATTAAACTCTGAGAGGTTTATAAATAAATTTCCGATAAATAATAATTTTAAAAAGGTTTAGTGACATAAATCTGTGAACAAAATGTCGCCCTAACTTTCGTCTTTCTGTACACTCTATCCTCGCATTCATGTTTGATACTCATTCATAGAAAATTCCATTTTCTCGCTGACCCTTGAAGTTCTGAGAATAGCCCAGGCCAAAGACTCGTCAATGGCGCCATTAGGCGAGCATGCGCAATAGCCATTCATCTGACTTCCTGTTTCCGATCACAATTGTAAAGAATGGCGGCCAGATTTAACTTAGCAGGACCTCTAAACACTGGTGATATCGACCGTCCGATCGTGGTCAGATTGGTCAATATATCCAATAAGTCCTGTGTTAGATTGACCGTTGAGTTAGACATCTAAACACAGTAGATATCGACCGTCCGATCGCGGTCAGTTTGGTCAATATATCCAATAAGTCCAGTGTTAGATGTTATTACAGTTATCCAATGGTAGTAAAATTATCTAATGGTATTACAGTTATCCAATGTTTTATTCCAATTTCAGGAAAACTGACCAATGACCCCATATACCGTCTATTACATCAGACATGACATAGATAGAACTTCAAACAGTTTAGTTCATGGGGTATCCAAATTCCAGCCCGCGGGCCAAATGCGACCCGCGTTAGTCTGGACAGATGCCTTTGTCATGTCTCCTATTTATAGGATTGCCTTGCTCTCCCGCTTGTGTACAGTACACAGATACTGACACGAGGATATAGAACTCCAATTGTTTATTCCGCTGTACATAAACTTGCTGTCCTGGACAGCAAATATATCTTTATAGAACTGGCCGTACAACATTTCGACACTCAAGTTTACTTCACAGCATTGCCCTCGGTCTGGCACGACCGTCCTGGGCCCATGTGACCAAGAGTTCACTAAGACATCATACGAAAGAACTAGTGTTCACTCAGTCAACACCATTCACCCACAGTGATTCTCATACCCCTGACAGCCTTATCTTAAATAATAAATTTACTCTTTGATTTTTCTGTANAAGATGCCCTTATATCTTAAAGAAAAGACACAATTGTGTGACATTTTGAGCGCACTTGTAGCAAAAATCGATGTTTTAATGTTTACTATCGACGATATTAATTACGAGAAGCCGATGAAGTTATAGGCTATTTTGTGTATAAAATCGAAAGCCGTCCGAAGGCAAAAAATCATGTACGTGATATTGTTTGTTTATTGTAAGGTACGCATTAATAATAAACATATTGACGCTACAACGTGGCCATTATATATTTCATTTTAGTAATTTCTAATGAGGGAAATCAATTTGTATAATAATATTTAAAATCCAAATCCCCCCCCCCACACACACACACAATATCACTATAACAAATTAAAAACAAAAAAATCATATAATTAAAAAACCCGTAACGTATTCTCATTATTGTTTATGATCTTAATCCGGCTCTCCCATTTTTCTCTAGATGTAATACGTCCAGTGGCCTAGCAAGGGGTTGGCATCGGGGCAGTTGCCAAGGGCGCCAGCTCAAAAGGGCGCCACTACATCTCTAATTTTTAAAATGTGTATTTAAATAAATACAGTAGGGCCTCTCTAAGTCGAACTCAAAATGACCCGAAAAAAAATTGACTTACGGAGTTTTTGAGTTAAGGGAAATGGCGTAATAGGCGCCAATTAATCATGGGCAATGTAGATATTGAGGGGTGGGGGAACAACCATACCGGCTAGTAGGCTTGACAGGAAAGGGGGGCGGTGTCAATGTTTCATATGAAAGGAAGCCAACTTGCTTTGACATGCCGACACATGCCCGTGAGAGGAGACACCTTCCCTCCCTCCCCCACTTTACTCCCTCCACTGTGAGATGGGGGGAGTAAGATTTTTCTTTTTAAAAAGAGTCACAGCATGCAGCAAAGGGACGCGAATTAGTTACCACTTACCACTTTTTTTTCTTGTCTTTGTCATTTTTTGTACTTGCAAGGGTCACTTAATCCCTCGTGGAATGCACTAAGATAAGATTTTACGTCCATTTACGTAGCTCTACGGAACACGTTTTCTGACATTTCACTCCAGAATAATAACCCTAACGCCTTGGAAAATTCGACAAAAAGAGGTTTAAAGCAAAAAATCTTGGAGTTAAGGAGCTCTAAAATATATTAGTCTTATGGAATTTGGCAGGGACCTAACAATTAATTCCATAAAGGGAGGTTTTCGACTTAGGGAAGTTCAACTTAGCGAGGTCCAACTGTATTTCACTTTTATCCTTGGTAACAAAAAAGTGAATAATTAATTATATTTAAATATATTTCATTTAAACCATTATAACAATTTTTATTATTTTTGTGGCCTTTGTGGGGCTTCTTATCATACAAATGTCAATATGATTTTACAGTCTTTCTTTTAAAAAGAAATTTTTTACTATCCCCATCCCACTGTCGAGTAAAGTGGGGGAGGGGAGGGAAGGTGTCTCCTCTCACAAGCTTGTGTCGGTATGTCAAAGCAAGTTGGCTCCTGTCATATGAATCACAGCAGCTCTTTCCTGTCAAGCCTACTAGCCACTATGACTGTCCCCCCCCCTTCTCAATATCAACATTGTCCTTGATTAATCTGAGCCTAATATGCCAGTTTCCTAACTCGAAAACTCTGTAAGCCGAATTTGTTCCCCCTTGAGTTGGACTTAGAGAGGTCCGACTGTATTAGCAACACGCCAATACGCCAGCTAACTGAAGTGCTGAGCTGTAGTCGTTGGAGTGTTACTTAAATTTACTTTTAATTGTGAGTTTCTTTCGTTATGTATGAGATAGTGAGTATGACACATTGACACTATTGTTTTTATTTATAATACATGTTACTTCAATTTTTGCTGTATTCTTTATTAACGCAACAATATCCCGTTTTGTCCACCAATTTATTGGGTATTATTTAGTAAATAATAAACTGAAATTAGTATTGTTCGTGTCTTATGCATTTTTTAGTAATACGTTGTATGACTGTCACTGTCAGACCACGTAATTAATGTCATAAATAAAATAAGAGAAATACAATCATTATTTCTAACAAATGAAAAATCCTAAAGCGGAAACTTTGTCAATTTATTAAGGGCGCCAAAAATAAATTAGCCAAGGGCGCCAAAAACCTAGTTACGCCTCTGAATACGTCCCTCTTTGCCAACAGTTGGGATACTCCTTGTTTGTTTCATTAATTCAAGAGACTTATACCACGTGACAAATTAAAGATGTACTCTCACAAGAAATGAAACGCCACATTGTTCTGCCATTTAATGTGTTGTTGGAGTGCATCACTAGACTAGATATCATTAGACTAGATTCTTGAATAGACGAGTGGAGTAGTTTTGTCAGAGTGTTCTATGGGATAATTGGATGAACACTTAGACTTTTGCAGCCACTTGCCGGCTTGGATGATATAATCAAACAAGTTTATTAGCATAATTACAGCGTGTTTCCAAGTTATTAGATCTCTTTGCGGACCCAATAATCCAACGTTCAATTACCTAAGACCTAAGGAATGTATTGATGTAAAAAATAAAAATAAAGGTTTTTTGAACTGATTAACCCTGATATGTTGTTATAATCCATCAACATCTATGTTGAATAGATCAAAATGTATTGACCTAATCAATCAAGATATCTTGACCTAATAAATTAAGATGTATTTACTTAATAAATCAAGATGTATTGACCTTATAACAGTGCATGGACGCAAATATTCAGAATGTATTGGCATAATAAAAGTAGGTAGCAGCTCCTGTGTGTAACAGCACGTGAGTGTAGCAGCCAATGTGTGTAGCTGCATGTGTGTATTAATACGTGTGTGTAGCGGCTAGTGTGTGTAGTAACATATGTGTGCAGCAGCTAGTGTGTGTAGCATTTAGTGTGTGTAGCAGTAAGTGTGTGAAGCAGTTAGAGTGTCTAGCAGTTAGTGTGTGTAGCACCTAGTGGGTGAAGCAGTTAGTGTGTGTAGCAGCAAGTGTGTGTAGCAGCTAGTGTGTGTAGCAGCTAGTGTGTAGCAGCTAGTGTATGTAGCAGCGAGTGTGTGTAGCAGCTAGTGTGTAGCAGCTAGTGTGTGTAGCAGCTAGTGTGTAGCAGCTAGTGTGTGTAGCAGCTAGTGTGTAGCAGCTAGTGTGTGTAGCAGCTAGTGTGTGTAGCAGCTAGTGTGTGTAGCAGCTAATGTGTGTAGCAGTTTGTGAGTGTAGCAGTTTGTTTGTGTAGCAGTTATTGTGTGTAGCAGTTAATGTGTGTAGCACCTAGTGTGTGTAGCTCCTAGTGTGTGTAGCAGTTTGTGTGTGTAGCAGTTTGTATGTAGTAACCCATGTGTGTAGCAGCTAGTGTGTGTAGCAGTTTGTGAGTGTAGCAGTTTGTTTGTGTAGCAGCTTGTGTGTAGTAACCCATGTGTGCACCTAGTGTGTGTAGCTCCTAGTGTGTGTAGTAGCCGATGTGTGTAGCAGTTTGTGCGTGTAGCAGTTTGTGTGTAGTAACCCGTGTGTGTAGCAGCTAGTGTGTGTAGCAGCTAGTGTGTGTAGCAGTTTGTGTGTAGTAACCTATGTGTGTAGAAGCTAGTGTGTGTAGCCGCTAGTGTGTGTAGCAGTTTGTGTGTAGTAAACCATGTGTGTAGCAGCAAGTGTGTGTAGTAACCCATGTGTGTAGCAGCTAGTGTGTGTAGCACCTAGTGTGTGTAGTAATCCATGTGTGTAGCAGCTAGTGTGTGTAGCACCTAGTGTGTGTAGCAGTTTGTGTGTAGTAACCCATGTGTGTAGCAGCTAGTGTTTGTAGCAGCTAGTGTGTGTAGCAGCTAGTGTGTGTAGTAACCCATGTGTGTAGCAGCTAGTGTGTGTAGTAACCCGTGTGTGTAGCAGTTTGTGTGTAGTAACCCGTGTGTGTAGCACCTAGTGTGTGTAGCACCTAGTGTGTGTAGCAGCTAGAGTGTGTAGCACCTAGTGTGTGTAGCACCTAGTGTGTGTAGCACCTAGTGTGTGTAGCACCTAGTGTGTGTAGCACCTAGTGTGTGTAGCACCTAGTGTGTGTAGCACCTAGTGTGTGTAGCACCTAGTGTGTGTAGCAGTTTGTGTGTAGTAACCCATGTGTGTAGCAGTTTGTGTGTATTACCCATATGTGTAGCAGTTAGTGTGTGTAGCAGTTTTTGTGTAGTAACCCATGTGTGTATTACCCATGTGTGTAGCAGCTAGTGTGTGTAGCCGTTTGTGTGTAGTAACCCATGTGTGTAGCAGCTAGTGTGTGTAGCCGTTTGTGTGTAGTAACCCATGTGTGTAGCAGCTAGTGTGTGTAGCAGCTAGTGTGTGTAGCAGTTTATGTGTAGTAACTAGTGTGTGTAGCACCTAGTGTGTGTAGCAGCTAGTGTGTGTAAAAGCCCATGTGTGTAGAAGCTAGTGTGTGTAGCAGCTTGTATGTAGTAACCCGTGTGTGTAGCAGCTAGTGTGTGTAGCAGCTAGTGTGTGTAGCAGCTAGTGTGTGTAGCAGCTAGTGTGTGTAGCAGCTAGTGTGTGTAGTAACCCATGTGTGTAGCAGCTAGTGTGTATAGTAAACCATGTGTGTAGCAGCTAGTGTGTGTAGTAACCCATGTGTGTAACAGCTAGTGTGTATAGCAGCTAGTGTGTGTAGCAGCCCGTGTGTGTAGCAGCTAGTGTGTGTGGCAGCTTGTGTGTGTAGTAGTAGCAGCTAGTGCACCAATTCTGGCACATGTCCGTCTCCGTAGCCCTCATCTGAGCGGCATGGTGACGTATGGCTTCCCTAGATCCGGAAGTAGGAAATTGAGGTGGATGGGAAAAAGGGGGAACCACTCAACGAGCAACTTCCCTTCCTTGGGAACGTCTGCTCAAATGTTGAATAGCCACAATCAGTGGTCTAAACATTCTGACATACGAACGCCTCTAAAATCCTGGTCAAAGATGGGTGGCCTGCCAAACATAGAGAGCTGACAGTTGTTCGAGAGAGAGAGAGAGGAGTGTGGGGGAGGGGGGTGGTTTGGAAGATAATACATTTAAAGAGATGAAGGAAAGACAATCCATTTGTGTTACTTCCGCTGCATTATATCTATGGACTGGAAATATTTTGCTAGTTTTGTTTCGTTGCGTTTATATTGTTTTGTCGATGGGGAGTAAATCTAATGAGTGAAGGGGTGGGTAACCTTTTCCATAAGAAAACTTTTTTTTTCGCCAGAAATTATTCCATATCTCCTTCACTCTCTGTCTCTCCTCACCAACTCTCTGTCTCTCCTCACCAACTCTCTGTCTCTCCTCACCAACTCTCTGTCTCTCCTCACCAACTCTCTGTATTGTTAGTTCCGCTTTCTCCTTTTTGTTCTACTCTTATTTCTCTCATTCTTTTATTTCTCTCATTCTTTTATTTCTCTCATTCTTTTATTTCTCTCATTCTTTTATTTCTCTCACTCCCTTACTTTCAATTTTGCTACAACTCCGTACTCCATCCATCTGTATGTTTATGGCTACATTATTTCTAAGATGACTACTGGTCACATTATCACTCACATCTGTCGCTCAGCCTACACCACCATCCGTCAGATCAGCTCAATCCGCCACTACCTAACAGTTACTGCAACGAAAGTTCTAGTCTGTGCTCTTGTTCTCTCTCTTCTTGATTATTGTAATACTCTTCTTTCAGGTCTCCCAAAACAAAACATTAAAAACGACAACAATTTTTAAAATTCCTCTGTTAGGCTATTTCTTAAGGCAAAGCAACACGACCATATTACTTCGGTACTTTATTCACTTCATTGGCTCCCTGTACAAGCACGCATTGATTACAAACTGTTCTCTGCTACAACTTCTTTTCCGACTCATGCCCTTCCTATCTTACTGAACTTCTCTCTGTCTACTCGCCCACTCATCAGCTACGCTCTTCTGCAGAAACACGAATTCTCTCTTTTTCTAAAACATTTGGTGAAAGGTTTCTCTTTTTGTGAGAATAGAGTTCTCTATCATTACACATTTCTAGTAATGCCTTCAAGACTGCGCTAAAAGAAATGTGTTCAAACAATACTTAACAAAGTAACAGTCAAACATTTGTCTGACCTATGAACCCAGCTTATGTACACCATCAGGTCATTGTATCAAATGTTTTAGTAAGATATGAATGCTTAAATTGAAACCATATATGAGTTACAATTTTTATGTCAACTGCTGTGAGCTCAGCTGCTCGCTGGAGTACTGATCTAAATATGTTAGAATTATTGTATTATTGCGTATTGGTTTTTTTGTTTTCTATTTTAAATAGGTCCATTGCCGTATGAACCATATCAATATCACAAAAATGTTCATGTGCATAGAACAAACAGAAGATATCAAATTGTCCTAAATCAGGTTGACCGTAATTTAGTGCGAGCTGTCGGGTTTGATTATTTGTGAGCGTTTGTATCTAATTTTTGACTTTAAAATAAAATAGCCAAAGAATTTCTAAAACGTATTTTCTCAAACCCTTAAAGTACCTCAACGTAAATGTCAACAACATCAAAAATAGATGCACACATAAATAGAACCAAGAAAGGCGAGCACAGATAACATCAAAAATAGATGCACACATGAATAGAACCAAGAAGGGCGAGCACAGATAACATCAAAAATAGATGCACACATGAATAGAACCAAGAAGGGCGAGCACAGATAACATCAAAAATAGATGCACACATGAATAGAACCAAGAAGGACGAGCAAAGATAACAGCAAAAATAGATGCACACATGAATAGAACCAAGAAGGACGAGCAAAGATAACAGCAAAAATAGATGCACACATGAATAGAACCAAGAAGGGCGAGCAAAGATAACAGCAAAAATAGATGCACACATGAATAGAACCAAGAAGGGCGAGCAAAGATAACAGCAAAAATAGATGCACACATGAATAGAACCAAGAAGGGCGAGCAAAGATAACAGCAAAATAAAAACAACAAACTAAATTAACAAACAACAAACTAAACTAACAAACTTAAAACAACATTATGAAAAGAACAAACTAAATTAAACAATGTAGTTATTTAACAAACATAAAAAGTTAGTTATTAAGAAACAAATATATTTTTGTAAACATTAAATGAGTCTGGTGGGTGGGTGTGTACAGATATTAATCATTAAAATAACTTCTTTATACACGAGCTCCGAACTGTTTGCTAACGACGTTTGTATTGGGCGTGTCGATGTCCTGCTGATGTCCGGTTAATGTCCGGGACACGCTGCAAGTCTCAGGACCACAATCTCTCGTCTGAATCTGTCGACTGTCCGATGGGAGTTTCATGTTCTCGGACATAGGCGGCAGATAGAATGAAGCAAGATTTGATGACATGATCCCCCCCCCCGCCCGCCCTTTTTTCTCCTTGATGCCTTTCAAGTATTGTGGACATTAATATTTATTCTTTTATTTAGTAAAGACTTGACAAATGTTAAATATGTCTTTTTTCCCGAACGGCCCCGACGAGTGTACGTCAGAGAGAGAGAGAGAGAAAGGAGAGACAGAGGGAGAGAGAGGAGAGAGACAGAGATAGACAGAGAGAGGAGAGAGAGAGGACAGAGAGAGAGTGTGAGAGGAGAGAGAGAGGGGGGGACAGAGAGAGAGAGATAGGATACTGCGGAGGTGATAGGAATTGAGACGGAGGAAATAAAATAAGGAGATCCTCCGATTTGGAAATTACCAGAAATAAAATGGCGGACATTACAAATCAAATTAATTAAATGAATTCAACAACGACACGTTAAAATATGTAGGTATAAAATATATGGGGCATGTTTAATGAAGTTATATCATATTTGATACTTTAATCTGTTTCTTATTTAGCGCTCGACATTTTCTAATAAGCATTTTTTAAAACTTATTTTGGTATTTATTTTATCACTAGTTTATCACCCGTCAAAAATGACGGAAGTTTTCAAAGTAAATACACATCAGATTAAAAAATAACGTAATAAAGAACTTTCATTTATTTTATTTATTTTTATTTGATTCATTTATTATCATTTTAACAATTTTATGCGGAACGTTCGAAAAGAGTTATATTTGGTGCAGTAATTTTTGGTGCGCACTATAAAACCTAATAGCATTACATCCAAGAAGCATTACATCCATTACGGGAATTATGTTTGTTGATTCTAATATTATAGTCCCTTGTTTCCTAATATTCCATATAACTTATAACGGTGTTTTTCTTATTTTTTTTTCTTAATGTCCTTCATATATTTATATTTTATTATATTAAATCCCTATGAATTTTTATTTCTTTCCAGAACTTATCATTCTTTTCTATATCAAAATTTAAGCCTAGAATGTTAACAGTTCACATACTTCCTACTGAGTATATTTTTTAAAATCTTTCTTGGCTGATTTTTATTTTGTCTCAGTATTTCAAAATTTTAAATAAACATAAGATATGAAACTTTCATTGTTATAATCCATAAAATAATAATACATTACTCCAGTAATTGCACATGTCTAATGCTCATTAGTGTATCAGTCATTATAAATACGTCAGTTCCAGAATTTTTAGTTTATTGAGTTCCATGGAAGCACCATTCATAAAGGATTTTATCCAAATGTCTTTAGCAGTAAGTATGTGAGGAACAACTTAAAATGTAAAAAGTAAAATATTTCTTCGTCTTATATTCAATTGCTCATCCCCCCCCCCAGCAGTTGACTCAGGGAAGTGGACTAAAGGAGGAGACATATAGTCTCTGAAGTGATGTAGCTATTGTTTAGGTCTAATTGTACTGCAAGAATCACGACACCAGTCCATGATCTGTGTAAGAAAAAAAAAGAACTGAACTTTTAATTGCATTCGCTTTACTTATATAGCCACTGTGAGTTGAAAACAAACAACCCACGCACGAGTTGACATCACAACACACGAGTTGACATCACAAACACACGCAGGAGTTGACATCAGAACACACACGAGTTGACATCACAACACACGAGTTGACATCACAACACACGCACGAGTTGACATCACAACACACACGAGTTGACATCACAACACACGAGTTGACATCACAACACACGCACGAGTTGACATCACAACACACGCACGAGTTGACATCACAACACACGCACGAGTTGACATCACAACACACGCACGAGTTGACATCACAACACACGCACGAGTTGACATCACAACACACGCACGAGTTGACATCACAACACACGCACGAGTTGACATCACAACACACGACACACAACACGAGTTGACATCACAACACACGCACGAGTTGACATCACAACACACGCACGAGTTGACATCACAACACACGCACGAGTTGACATCACAACACACGCACGAGTTGACATCACAACACACGCACGAGTTGACATCACAACACACGCACGAGTTGACATCACAACACACGCACGAGTTGACATCACAACACACGCACGAGTTGACATCACAACACACGCACGAGTTGACATCACAACACACGCACGAGTTGACATCACAACACACGCACGAGTTGACATCACAACACACGCACGAGTTGACATCACAACACACGCACGAGTTGACATCACAACACACGCACGAGTTGACATCACAACACACGCACGAGTTGACATCACAACACACGCACGAGTTGACATCACAACACACGCACGAGTTGACATCACAACACACGCACGAGTTGACATCACAACACACGCACGAGTTGACATCACAACACACGCACGAGTTGACATCACAACACACGCACGAGTTGACATCACAACACACGCACGAGTTGACATCACAACACACGCACGAGTTGACATCACAACACACGCACGAGTTGACATCACAACACACGCACGAGTTGACATCACAACACACGCACGAGTTGACATCACAACACACGCACGAGTTGACATCACAACACACGCACGAGTTGACATCACAACACACGCACGAGTTGACATCACAACACACGCACGAGTTGACATCACAACACACGCACGAGTTGACATCACAACACACGCACGAGTTGACATCACAACACACGCACGAGTTGACATCACAACACACGCACGAGTTGACATCACAACACACGCACGAGTTGACATCACAACACACGCACGAGTTGACATCACAACACACGCACTAGTTGACATCACAACACACGCACGAGTTGACATCACAACACACGCACGAGTTGACATCACAACACACGCACGAGTTGACATCACAACACACGCACGAGTTGACATCACAACACACGCACGAGTTGACATTACAACACACGCACGAGTTGACATCACAACACACGCACGAGTTGACATCACAACACACGCACGAGTTGACATCACAACACACGCACGAGTTGACATCACAACACACGCACTAGTTGACATCACAACACACGCACGAGTTGACATCACAACACACGCACGAGTTGACATCACAACACACGCACGAGTTGACATCACAACACACGCACGAGTTGACATCACAACACACGCACGAGTTGACATCACAACACACGCACGAGTTGACATCACAACACACGCACGAGTTGACATCACAACACACGCACGAGTTGACATCACAACACACGCACTAGTTGACATCACAACACACACACGAGTTGACATCACAACACACGCACGTAGTTGACATTACAACACACACACGAGTTGACATCACAACACACGCACTAGTTGACATTACAACACACACACGAGTTGACATCACAACACACGCACTAGTTGACATTACAACACCACACACGAGTTGACATCACAACACACGCACTAGTTGACATTACAACACACGCACGAGTTGACATACAACACACGCACGAGTTGACATCACAACACACGCACGAGTTGACATCACAACACACGCACGAGTTGACATCACAACACACGCACGAGTTGACATCACAACACACGCACGAGTTGACATCACAACACACGCACGAGTTGACATCACAACACACGCACGAGTTGACATCACAACACACGCACGAGTTGACATCACAACACACGCACTAGTTGACATCACAACACACGCACGAGTTGACATTACAACACACGCACGAGTTGACATCACAACACACGCACTAGTTGACATCACAACACACGCACGAGTTGACATCACAACACACGCACGAGTTGACATCACAACACACGCACGAGTTGACATCACAACACACGCACGAGTTGACATCACAACACACGCACGAGTTGACATCACAACACACGCACGAGTTGACATCACAACACACGCACGAGTTGACATCACAACACACGCACGAGTTGACATCACAACACACGCACGAGTTGACATCACAACACACGCACGAGTTGACATCACAACACACGCACGAGTTGACATCACAACACACGCACGAGTTGACATCACAACACACGCACGAGTTGACATCACAACACACGCACGAGTTGACATCACAACACACGCACGAGTTGACATCACAACACACGCACGAGTTGACATCACAACACACGCACGAGTTGACATCACAACACACGCACGAGTTGACATCACAACACACGCACTAGTTGACATCACAACACACGCACGAGTTGACATCACAACACACGCACGAGTTGACATCACAACACACGCACGAGTTGACATCACAACACACGCACGAGTTGACATTACAACACACGCACGAGTTGACATCACAACACACGCACGAGTTGACATCACAACACACGCACTAGTTGACATCACAACACACGCACGAGTTGACATCACAACACACGCACGAGTTGACATCACAACACACGCACTAGTTGACATCACAACACACGCACGAGTTGACATCACAACACACGCACGAGTTGACATCACAACACACGCACGAGTTGACATCACAACACACGCACGAGTTGACATCACAACACACGCACGAGTTGACATCACAACACACGCACGAGTTGACATCACAACACACGCACGAGTTGACATCACAACACACGCACGAGTTGACATCACAACACACGCACGAGTTGACATCACAACACACGCACGAGTTGACATCACAACACACGCACGAGTTGACATCACAACACACGCACGAGTTGACATCACAACACACGCACGAGTTGACATCACAACACACGCACGAGTTGACATCACAACACACGCACGAGTTGACATCACAACACACGCACGAGTTGACATCACAACACACGCACGAGTTGACATCACAACACACGCACGAGTTGACATCACAACACACGCACGAGTTGACATCACAACACACGCACGAGTTGACATACAACACACGCACGAGTTCACATCACAACACACGCACTAGTTGACATCACAACACACGCACGAGTTGACATCACAACACACGCACGAGTTGACATCACAACACACGCACGAGTTCACATCACAACACACGCACTAGTTGACATCACAAACACACGCACGAGTTGACATCACAACACACGCACGAGTTGACATCACAACACACGCACGAGTTGACATCACAACACACGCACGAGTTGACATCACAACACACGCACGAGTTGACATCACAACACACGCACGAGTTGACATCACAACACACGCACTAGTTGACATCACAACACACGCACGAGTTGACATCACAACACACGCACGAGTTCACATCACAACACACGCACGAGTTGACATCACAACACACGCACGAGTTGACATTACAACACACGCACGAGTTCACATCACAACACACGCACGAGTTGACATCACAACACACGCACGAGTTGACATTACAACACACGCACGAGTTGACATCACAACACACGCACGAGTTGACATCACAACACACGCACGAGTTGACATCACAACACACGCACGAGTTGACATCACAACACACGCACGAGTTGACATCACAACACACGCACGAGTTACATCACAACACACGCACGAGTTGACATCACAACACACGCACGAGTTGACATCACAACACACGCACGAGTTGACATCACAACACACGCACGAGTTGACATCACAACACACGCACGAGTTGACATTACAACACACGCACGAGTTGACATCACAACACACGCACGAGTTGACATCACAACACACGCACGAGTTGACATCACAACACACGCACGAGTTGACATCACAACACACGCACGAGTTGACATCACAACACACGCACGAGTTGACATCACAACACACGCACGAGTTGACATCACAACACACGCACGAGTTGACATCACAACACACGCACGAGTTGACATCACAACACACGCACGAGTTGACATCACAACACACGCACGAGTTGACATCACAACACACGCACGAGTTGACATCACAACACACGCACGAGTTGACATCACAACACACGCACGAGTTGACATTACAACACACGCACGAGTTGACATCACAACACACGCACGAGTTGACATCACAACACACGCACGAGTTGACATCACAACACACGCACGAGTTGACATCACAACACACGCACGAGTTGACATCACAACACACGCACGAGTTGACATCACAACACACGCACGAGTTGACATCACAACACACGCACGAGTTGACATCACAACACACGCACGAGTTGACATCACAACACACGCACGAGTTGACATCACAACACACGCACGAGTTGACATCACAACACACGCACGAGTTGACATCACAACACACGCACGAGTTGACATCACAACACACGCACGAGTTGACATCACAACACACGCACGAGTTGACATCACAACACACGCACGAGTTGACATTACAACACACGCACGAGTTCACATCACAACACACGCACGAGTTGACATCACAACACACGCACGAGTTGACATCACAACACACGCACGAGTTGACATCACAACACACGCACGAGTTGACATCACAACACACGCACGAGTTGACATCACAACACACGCACGAGTTGACATCACAACACACGCACGAGTTGACATCACAACACACGCACGAGTTGACATCACAACACACGCACGAGTTGACATCACAACACACGCACGAGTTGACATCACAACACACGCACGAGTTGACATCACAACACACGCACGAGTTGACATCACAACACACGCACGAGTTGACATCACAACACACGCACGAGTTGACATCACAACACACGCACGAGTTGACATCACAACACACGCACGAGTTGACATCACAACACACGCACGAGTTGACATCACAACACACGCACGAGTTGACATCACAACACACGCACGAGTTGACATCACAACACACGCACGAGTTGACATCACAACACACGCACGAGTTGACATCACAACACACGCACGAGTTGACATCACAACACACGCACGAGTTGACATCACAACACACGCACGAGTTGACATCACAACACACGCACGAGTTGACATCACAACACACGCACGAGTTGACATCACAACACACGCACGAGTTGACATCACAACACACGCACGAGTTGACATCACAACACACGCACGAGTTGACATCACAACACACGCACGAGTTGACATCACAACACACGCACGAGTTGACATCACAACACACGCACGAGTTGACATCACAACACACGCACGAGTTGACATCACAACACACGCACGAGTTGACATCACAACACACGCACGAGTTGACATCACAACACACGCACGAGTTGACATCACAACACACGCACGAGTTGACATCACAACACACGCACGAGTTGACATCACAACACACGCACGAGTTGACATCACAACACACGCACGAGTTGACATCACAACACACGCACGAGTTGACATCACAACACACGCACGAGTTGACATCACAACACACGCACGAGTTGACATCACAACACACGCACGAGTTGACATCACAACACACGCACGAGTTGACATCACAACACACGCACGAGTTGACATCACAACACACGCACGAGTTGACATCACAACACACGCACGAGTTGACATCACAACACACGCACGAGTTGACATCACAACACACGCACGAGTTGACATCACAACACACGCACGAGTTGACATCACAACACACGCACGAGTTGACATCACAACACACGCACGAGTTGACATCACAACACACGCACGAGTTGACATCACAACACACGCACGAGTTGACATCACAACACACGCACGAGTTGACATCACAACACACGCACGAGTTGACATCACAACACACGCACGAGTTGACATCACAACACACGCACGAGTTGACATCACAACACACGCACGAGTTGACATCACAACACACGCACGAGTTGACATCACAACACACGCACGAGTTGACATCACAACACACGCACGAGTTGACATCACAACACACGCACGAGTTGACATCACAACACACGCACGAGTTGACATCACAACACACGCACGAGTTGACATCACAACACACGCACGAGTTGACATCACAACACACGCACGAGTTGACATCACAACACACGCACGAGTTGACATCACAACACACGCACGAGTTGACATCACAACACACGCACGAGTTGACATCACAACACACGCACGAGTTGACATCACAACACACGCACGAGTTGACATCACAACACACGCACGAGTTGACATCACAACACACGCACGAGTTGACATCACAACACACGCACGAGTTGACATCACAACACACGCACGAGTTGACATCACAACACACGCACGAGTTGACATCACAACACACGCACGAGTTGACATCACAACACACGCACGAGTTGACATCACAACACACGCACGAGTTGACATCACAACACACGCACGAGTTGACATCACAACACACGCACGAGTTGACATCACAACACACGCACGAGTTGACATCACAACACACGCACGAGTTGACATCACAACACACGCACGAGTTGACATCACAACACACGCACGAGTTGACATCACAACACACGCACGAGTTGACATCACAACACACGCACGAGTTGACATCACAACACACGCACGAGTTGACATCACAACACACGCACGAGTTGACATCACAACACACGCACGAGTTGACATCACAACACACGCACGAGTTGACATCACAACACACGCACGAGTTGAC
Source organism: Ampullaceana balthica (assembly GCA_944989445.1). Classification (NCBI taxonomy): domain Eukaryota; kingdom Metazoa; phylum Mollusca; class Gastropoda; family Lymnaeidae; genus Ampullaceana; species Ampullaceana balthica. Next base: position 4,394 of record CALYLW010001034.1, on the reverse strand, counting down.
ATCACAACACACGCACGAGTTGACATCACAACACACGCACGAGTTGACATCACAACACACGCACGAGTTGACATCACAACACACGCACGAGTTGACATCACAACACACGCACGAGTTGACATCACAACACACGCACGAGTTGACATCACAACACACGCACGAGTTGACATCACAACACACGCACGAGTTGACATCACAACACACGCACGAGTTGACATCACAACACACGCACGAGTTGACATCACAACACACGCACGAGTTGACATCACAACACACGCACGAGTTGACATCACAACACACGCACGAGTTGACATCACAACACACGCACGAGTTGACATCACAACACACGCACGAGTTGACATCACAACACACGCACGAGTTGACATCACAACACACGCACGAGTTGACATCACAACACACGCACGAGTTGACATCACAACACACGCACGAGTTGACATCACAACACACGCACGAGTTGACATCACAACACACGCACGAGTTGACATCACAACACACGCACGAGTTGACATCACAACACACGCACGAGTTGACATCACAACACACGCACGAGTTGACATTACAACACACGCACGAGTTGACATCACAACACACGCACGAGTTGACATCACAACACACGCACGAGTTGACATCACAACACACGCACGAGTTGACATCACAACACACGCACGAGTTGACATCACAACACACGCACGAGTTCACATCACAACACACGCACTAGTTGACATCACAACACACGCACGAGTTGACATCACAACACACGCACGAGTTGACATCACAACACACGCACGAGTTGACATCACAACACACGCACGAGTTGACATCACAACACACGCACGAGTTGACATCACAACACACGCACGAGTTGACATCACAACACACGCACGAGTTGACATCACAACACACGCACGAGTTGACATCACAACACACGCACGAGTTGACATCACAACACACGCACGAGTTGACATCACAACACACGCACGAGTTGACATCACAACACACGCACGAGTTGACATCACAACACACGCACGAGTTGACATCACAACACACGCACGAGTTGACATCACAACACACGCACGAGTTCACATCACAACACACGCACGAGTTGACATCACAACACACGCACGAGTTGACATTACAACACACGCACGAGTTCACATCACAACACACGCACGAGTTGACATCACAACACACGCACGAGTTGACATCACAACACACGCACGAGTTGACATCACAACACACGCACGAGTTGACATCACAACACACGCACGAGTTGACATCACAACACACGCACGAGTTGACATCACAACACACGCACGAGTTGACATCACAACACACGCACGAGTTGACATCACAACACACGCACGAGTTGACATCACAACACACGCACGAGTTGACATCACAACACACGCACGAGTTGACATCACAACACACGCACGAGTTGACATCACAACACACGCACGAGTTGACATCACAACACACGCACGAGTTGACATCACAACACACGCACGAGTTGACATCACAACACACGCACGAGTTGACATCACAACACACGCACGAGTTGACATCACAACACACGCACGAGTTGACATCACAACACACGCACGAGTTGACATCACAACACACGCACGAGTTGACATCACAACACACGCACGAGTTGACATCACAACACACGCACGAGTTGACATCACACACACACGACTCACACACGAGTTGACATCACAACACACGCACGAGTTGACATCACAACACACGCACGAGTTCACATCACAACACACGCACGAGTTGACATCACAACACACGCACGAGTTGACATACAACACACGCACACACACACGCACGAGTTGACATCACAACACACGCACGAGTTGACATCACAACACACGCACGAGTTGACATCACAACACACGCACGAGTTGACATCACAACACACGCACGAGTTGACATCACAACACACGCACGAGTTGACATCACAACACACGCACGAGTTGACATCACAACACACGCACGAGTTGACATCACAACACACGCACGAGTTGACATCACAACACACGCACGAGTTGACATCACAACACACGCACGAGTTGACATCACAACACACGCACGAGTTGACATCACAACACACGCACGAGTTGACATCACAACACACGCACGAGTTGACATCACAACACACGCACGAGTTGACATCACAACACACGCACGAGTTGACATCACAACACACGCACGAGTTGACATCACAACACACGCACGAGTTGACATCACAACACACGCACGAGTTGACATCACAACACACGCACGAGTTGACATCACAACACACGCACGAGTTGACATCACAACACACGCACGAGTTGACATCACACACGCACATCACAACACACGCACGAGTTGACATCACAACACACGCACGAGTTGACATCACAACACACGCACGAGTTGACATCACAACACACGCACGAGTTGACATCACAACACACGCACGAGTTGACATCACAACACACGCACGAGTTGACATCACAACACACGCACGAGTTGACATCACAACACACGCACGAGTTGACATCACAACACACGCACGAGTTGACATCACAACACACGCACGAGTTGACATCACAACACACGCACGAGTTCACATCACAACACACGCACGAGTTGACATCACAACACACGCACGAGTTGACATCACAACACACGCACGAGTTGACATCACAACACACGCACGAGTTGACATCACAACACACGCACGAGTTGACATCACAACACACGCACGAGTTGACATCACAACACACGCACGAGTTGACATCACAACACACGCACGAGTTGACATCACAACACACGCACGAGTTGACATCACAACACACGCACGAGTTGACATCACAACACACGCACGAGTTGACATCACAACACACGCACGAGTTGACATCACAACACACGCACGAGTTGACATCACAACACACGCACACGAGTTGACATCACAACACACGCACGAGTTGACATCACAACACACGCACGAGTTGACATCACAACACACGCACGAGTTGACATCACAACACACGCACGAGTTGACATCACAACACACGCACGAGTTGACATCACAACACACGCACGAGTTCACATCACAACACACGCACGAGTTGACATCACAACACACGCACGAGTTGACATCACAACACACGCACGAGTTCACATCACAACACACGCACGAGTTGACATCACAACACACGCACGAGTTGACATCACAACACACGCACGAGTTGACATCACAACACACGCACGAGTTGACATCACAACACACGCACGAGTTGACATCACAACACACGCACGAGTTGACATCACAACACACGCACGAGTTGACATCACAACACACGCACGAGTTGACATCACAACACACGCACGAGTTGACATCACAACACACGCACGAGTTGACATCACAACACACGCACGAGTTGACATCACAACACACGCACGAGTTGACATCACAACACACGCACGAGTTGACATCACAACACACGCACGAGTTGACATCACAACACACGCACGAGTTGACATCACAACACACGCACGAGTTGACATCACAACACACACACGAGTTGACATCACAACACACGCACGAGTTCACATCACAACACACGCACGAGTTGACATCACAACACACGCACGAGTTGACATCACAACACACGCACGAGTTCGACATCACAACACACGCACGAGTTGACATCACAACACACGCACGAGTTCACATCACAACACACGCACGAGTTGACATCACAACACACGCACGAGTTGACATCACAACACACGCACGAGTTGACATCACAACACACGCACGAGTTGACATCACAACACACGCACGAGTTGACATCACAACACACGCACGAGTTCACATCACAACACACGCACGAGTTGACATCACAACACACGCACGAGTTGACATCACAACACACGCACGAGTTGACATCACAACACACGCACGAGTTGACATCACAACACACGCACGAGTTGACATCACAACACACGCACGAGTTGACATCACAACACACGCACGAGTTGACATCACAACACACGAGGGCACGCACGAGTTGACATCACAACACACCACGAGTTGACATCACAACACACGCACGAGTTGACATCACAACACACGCACGAGTTGACATCACAACACACGCACGAGTTGACATCACAACACACGCACGAGTTGACATCACAACACACCACGAGTTGACATCACAACACACGCCGAGTGACATCACAACACACGCACGAGTCGACATCACAACACACGCACGAGTTGACATCACAACACACACGAGTTGACATCACAACACACCAACAAGTTCACATCACAACACACGCACGAGTTGACATCACAACACACA